>CAMOHE010055174.1:0-64174 GCA_946598075.1 Artocarpus hirsutus
GGGGAAAATGGGACAAGAATCTGATATCAAATCCCAGTTGGTGGCAGAGATTTGCTCCATTTCAAGCCGTTCCAATAATGCCTGTGTTCACAGGCAAAAGTTCAACCAAGCAAAATCATCATCAACTTTCACAGATTGGTATCTCATTCTCGGAGTATGTTTAATTTCTCAAGCTTTCTTTTGTTCATATCTCATCTTTTTAAGCTTTTTTTTTGGTCAATGTTTTTTTTTTCTTTTCTTTTAAAGACATGATTTTTAACGAGAATCTCTAGGTGGGAGAAGAAGCCGGGATAGATGTTATTAGAAAGCAGTACCATAAACTTGGTAGGTTTTGCATATATATGGAATAATAGAATGACATTTAGATTGTGAATTTTTATTTTTACTTTTATTTTATTTTATTTTAATTTTTCTTTAATTTTTCATATTTGATGAGGCAGTTTTTTTTTCAGCTTTACAACTTCATCCAGATAAGAACAAGCATCCCAAGGCTGAAATTGCTTTCAAGTTTGTCTCCGAGGTTAGAATTATATACATTGTATATTCGTTTGATATTGTACAGAATTTGACTTAGAGGCATTCTGTCCAAAAAAAGTAATGATAATAATGTTGGGAATAAAATATTAATAAATTTCCTAGAAATGGGCTTGCTCTTTTTTTGAGAAATATTATTATTATTTTTTACTTTCCTCGTTTAGAAGTTAAAAGTGGGCTAAAAAACATACATGTTTGTTTTTGTTCTCAAAATTTTTAGAAATGTTTTTACATTATTTTCGAGACAAAAATTTAAAAAACTCTTAACACAATTTCTAAAAAATTCTCTTTTTCTAAAACAAAAACATTTTCACCTATTCTAAAAACCATACAAAAAACATATTCAAAGCCTTACAATTTTTTTTTTGGGAATCATGTAGAGTTTGTTTTTGCTGTCACGTTATGCTTAACATAAGTGATGAGAACTTGATGAGCATGAAAGAAGAGTATATAGGAGAGGAGCTGAATCTAGCGGGAGTCCCATGTGACTCTACCGTAAAGGCAATGCACAGTCCCATGTGACAAAAGCATTTCTCATCTCAACAGACCCACATATTTAGAACAAAAAATTTAAGCATTTCTCATGTTAGGTGTGAGTGTATTCATTTCTTTGGCTTTCTTTTGATACAAGTTCCATTTTTTACTTGATATTATTTTATTTTATTTTCACCAATGAGTACGCAACTTAGAGGGGCACAACGTTCCATTGAGGGGGAAAAAAAAGAGCACTGGCTCATCAACAAACTTGCATACTTGCAGGCATATGCATGTCTCTCAGATAGTGCGCAAAGGAAAGCCTTCGAATTGGAGAGATGGAGGAATTTCTGCTTCGAGTGCATCTCCAATCCCATGAAGCCCAGCGCCCCGAAACACAAGGTGTGGGGTGCCTCCCCGAGTAGGTCGAAATCTCACAGAATTCTTAAAAGTTTGAAAGACATTAGAGACAGATTCAGAGAGGAGACTAGAGTGATTGAGAATTGCTTGAAGGCCAATGCCGCTGCCTCGAGGGGAGAGAGAGAGTCCATGCTCTTTGGTCTGTCGGATCGCCTTCTTCGGAGCAACTCTGAGAGAGTAGCAAGTCACAAAGAGTCTCCAATATTCAATCCCTCTGATTATAGGTTCGACGGATATCCACATATCAGGAATAGAGTTTACAAGAAACCGGACAACTTTTGGATCTTGCAAACAGGACATGTTTTGAATTGTGAAACAAGAGGGAAATGTGATACCCCTATCTTTGAGGTTAGATCAGATAGGGGACTTTTCAAGACAAAATCTGCTTATGTTTATTCGTAACTTTTTAAGGGAAGTAGAGATTTTATGGGAAAAAAGGTGGTTTTTTTTTTTTTTTTTTTCTCTTTTTGTAATGATGGTTCTTTGATGTTCCACTTTGCATGAACGCGTTCATAGCCAATTGGGCAGGCGTTAGACAAAAACACAACGCAAGGAGAAACATAAAACTTCAAAATTTTGTTGCTTCAAAACCATGTTTAATATACAAAAATTGTTTAGGTCAAAATAAAAAAAAAAAAAGACTTTAGACTTGAACTCGAGTTTGAGTCAGCATCCTTTGGACAGTCACGGGCTACCCTTAACAAAATTTCATGTTGCCTCGACACCAATTAAGATGATCGAATTCTCTGCCCGAGGCACATATTTGTGGTCAGACCAAATCCTTAAAATCGCTTTCTTGACAACGGTTAGATACAAGATTGAATCTGCCAGCGATTTGTATAGCAATAATTGAGAAGAAGTCTGCTCCAACTAATCATTGCGATGGACTTAACCTTCGGCACTTGCCTGCTTCTTGGGCATTTTGAGTACGCCCTTATCTATCAAGCGCTGCAGCTCCTTTTTCGCCAGATCATGTACTTTAGAGTCTGAGGATTCTAAGAATGCGGAAATCACCTTACAACTGCAATAAGAGAGTTAAAAATATCTAAGTAATGTACAATATATCTAAGTAATGGCGTGGCTCAGGTGCACAGGACTTTAAAGTGAGAACTAGAGTGATAATGTATAGCCGAACCTGTGACCGACGGCCCAAATTTCACACTTTCCCTTCAGTGCTGTATTCCACAGAGTGGAAGCAAAAGTGGGACAGTCCAGGATTAGCTTTCGGATGGTCCGACTAGAATGGAAATTTTCAAGGACGTGCTCTTCTTCTGATTTTTCAGATTTAGGCTCCGCCACAACAGATGCTATGGCTTTGTGCAATGCATCCAACTTCTCTTCCATAGTTGAATTAAGAATGCCATCAGCACCGCCAGTTGTGACCTGCGAGCATCAGATTGTGCAAAATGTGTAAGAATTTGATAGCTCCAGTTCCATGCGACTTCCAAAATATTTTAACTAAAAGAACGATTATCTAGAGCAAATGAGAGGGGGAAAAAAGGAAAAAAGAAACGAGAGAGAGAGCTAACCTCGTATATCACTTCTTTACCAAAATTTGATCGGAGTAATTTCCCTGCGTTCTCAACGCACATGTCAACAAGCCTCTGCAGGGCATACCGAGATGTCAGCCAACAGCATAAAAGGGTTTTAAAATGTTTTGATTCTTGGAACCAAAGTCAAATTCTAAAGCACGGAAATTAAAAATTATCCAAGAAAAGGCAGTAACAAGGTACAAAAGTTGACGCTGAAAATTCTAAGAATATAAAAAAGATGTTCATAATGCTAAATAAACAAACCTCGGCCAATCCACTCTTGACTAATAACTCTTGCCTTCTTATGGAAGGATCCTTCTTTCCACCCTCAACCAAAGGAACTGTCTCACCAGGATCCAAACTTGTATCAGCCTCATCTCCAGTTACTTCCATGTCATTATTACGCTTAACCTCCTCGCTAGTTCCAGTAACCTGTGAAGATTTTCTTTCAGAATGATCATTTGACTCGACCTAAAGAACGCATATACCGCAAGTTTCAAGTACAGGTGAATCATTGGTGTAAGATGAACAAGAAACAATTCCCAAATTACCATTGAGGAAAGAGAAGGTATCGACAAATTGAGAGAAGCCAGATCATCAGGACTGAAATAGCGCGAGCAATTTGGATGAAGTAGCTGCAGTAACAGACGTCTTCCATTCTAAAGATTGCAAAGGACACCTAAGTTAATATTCAAAAAGAACTAAAGGAACAAATCAAAAACACACACAAAAAAAAAATGAGAAATAAAAAATACATGTCCATAACACATAATCTAAATAATTTAAACAGTGGAGCCTAGAAGTAATATAATTAAAAAACATTGGTTCTGTTGAAAGAATTTACTATTCAACATAAGTTAAAGGAGGAATAGAAACCTTATCAAAAACAAGATCCTCCAAAATTTCTTGAACTTCTTGAATGACAATCTGCAATCAAGTTAATTCAATGTAGTAGATTAAAGAAAGGTGACTATTTAGTGACTAAAAAACTGTCAACAACAAACATCACAAAGGACGCAAACCTTCGATACAAGCTTTGTGTCATCAACAATTGAAAGAATGCAGGTGAGAACCTGGGAAGAAAAAAGTACAGACATGCAGGTTAGTGTGAAAACAAATTGGAACAGGATTTTAAATGAATACTTCGCAATGATACTTGAAAAGCATAAATTTGCGAGTCCCTTTCAATCTCAAAGGTGGGTATAATAGAACAAAGCAGGAACATAGACAATGCTGTTGGCCTATGTAGTTTAGATTAGCAGCTCTACTTGTGTTGAGCTCAAATATTGTTCCATTCAGCTTCTTTTTTTTTTCTTCCTTGATGATCAAAAATTCCACAGAAGATGCTCAAAAGGCACACTAAAAAGAGACAGAAAGGATACAATATTGGCCGATGCGTATGTTATAAATAAAAGAAGTTTTACCAAACTTCCATATTGATCATGAGCAATTTTTTGGATGTGCCCTTTCATTCCTTTTAATAGCTTCTTTCTTTCCTAAAACAAATTGTCAAAAGAAAAATCACCAGCGTTAAGGATTTACAAAATTGAAACTATAAAGCTGCATCACAGAAACAAAATCAGTTTTTTTCTGCTTTTTCTCTAAAAAAAAAAAAATCCTAATAAATTCAGAGAATATGCAGCCTACCTTTGCGCTCCCATGCTTGACACAGAGCATTCCGATCCTAGATCCATCTTTAGTGTGAATCATTCGGACAAGAAGTGGACTAGACAATTGCTGAATTAATTCTGTGGCAGAGGACTTTTAACAAATTTGATTCAGGAATGGATTAAAGGAAAACGTAAATCAAAGAACACTTTTGCTACCAAAGAAAAACATCCCAAATATGCAAATTGTATTTAAAGTAATGCAACTACGAAACACACCTTGTCAGCTATGCTAAAGTACTCCAGCAATACCCTGTGTATGATAGAGTGATCAACAATTCCTTTCTCCAGAATAGGTTGGATCACTGAAGTCATGTGGCGTATGACTGCATTTTTCTGAAGACTTAGCTTTGATATTACATCGATTAACCTAAAATATGGTCGCAAATTATGAAAATCATGTAACAAATATCCATTAATTGAAGTTTAGTACACCTGAAGGAAAGGCAGAAAGAATGCAACAACATTATTTCTGAAACAAAATTGTGATCAATGGCGAATATTTTACCTGCTCTCTTTCAATGAGACGAGGTCTTTAAATATTTGTAGCTCTGTAGAATACAATTCCATCAAAAGCTCCTGCTTTTGAGTTGCATTTCCCAATTGGTATGCATGCTCAATGACTGTGACAAGGAATAAGATAAAAGACATTCAGAAACTTTTAACATAATAGCAAATCTTAAGCAAAAGGACAAGGGAAACTGGATGTGAAATGTAAAAATTAGACGACAAAATGTGATTTGGATAGTCATTTATCGTGAAGCTTATAACATACCCACAGATCCAACCATGTGACGAAGAAGAGAAGCAACATGTCCATGGAAAGATGAGATACAGGCTGAAAGCTGTTTTTTAGAAGCTGCAAACAGTGCATATTTGGCTATTCAAAATCTGAAAACAATTATTCTACAGCCTCGCAAGTCTCTGAAGTTCAAGTTTTCGTGTTTTTAAAAGCAATCATACCATTGTCTAACATTTTCTTGACCAGATGAACTGCATACGTGTTAGTTGCAAGAGCAAGAATATGTGGCTGAAGCTCCTCAAATACGGCATCTTTTTCAGCTTGCGAACAGTATTTCACGCATGTCTGAGAGAAGGAAATAGAAATGACATTAGAAAACATGGTACCTAAAGCAACACAACACAAAGAGGCAGCTAAAAATCATCACCTGTAGAACACGAGAAGAGATATGGGAGCTCGCGATTTCAGAAATCTTGCCCTTCATCTTTTCTAGAGCTTCACTCACCAACCTTACAACAAGCGATAAAAGATTATAAACTACTGAAAAACAACCATCAGGAACATAGAGTACAGAAGATGTTTGAAGTAAACACCACCGTTTTACATGGCTATTAAATTCGACCCATTAACCGACATACAACATACATACTTGGCTCTGTCTTCTTTCGCAATGTTGCGACGCCTCATCTTTTCCCATAGACGTGCAAGATCCTATGAGATAATAGGTGGGGAAGAACAAGCAAAGAGACATAATTTAGCATACAGAGTACAGCCACTATAAGCTCCCAATTTATAATTACTCAATGGCTTTTGATCAATTAATATCTTTTCCAAAGATGCTGAAAAATAGAATAGACACAGAAAGATTGTTGTAGCACGAAGTTCATCATGTTCATCTAACAATAGTTTGATAACCACATTATAAATTTACTGATTCTTATTAATGTTTCACTTGCTACAAATTTTCATTCTACTTTCTAAAGCCGAAAAGGAGGCTAAAAAGTGTTATATTTGAGACCAAAAAAAAAACTTGCTTGTTCTAAAGTGTAATGGCGCTTCCTTTTCTTCTTCCTGGCCTCAGCAAGTTCCTATCACAAAAAAAGCACAAATTTCTCAATAACTCTTAACCGGAACGAGAAAAAGAAACCCAATACCAGAAAAATGAATCCAAAAAACAGTTTTTCATCATTGAATTCTGTCAAAACAATATAGAACAAGAAATTAACGCAAAAAAAAAAAAAAAAAAACAACCAACCTTTGCGTGGAGGCGACGTTCTCGCTTGGACATGGGAGCTTTCTTCTCATTTCCATGTCCCGACTGGGAGCTTTTGGGACCCTTGAAATGTTTCATCGAGTCATGTTTCGGATCATTCGAGGAGGGCTTCTTCGAATTCACGGCGAGCTTTGGTTTTTTGGAAATAGAGTTACCAGAGTTGGGTTTAACGCCGGGAATTTGCTTTCTCTTCGTGGGTTTGCTCTTCTGTTGGTCCTTAGCCGCCATTGGAGCGTAGCCCGGAAGCTTTGCGTCTCTGCAAACTGTTCTGGTAATGCCGAACTTGGCTGTGGGTTTCTGGAGGGTTTTTGGCCCTTTTTCTGAGCTGGGTAGTGGTTCTTGCTTTATGGCTGTACATCCAAATGGGCCGACGAAACTCTCCAGGCTAGGCTCAAATGAGAAACATGGCCCAAGTACCATGTAAAGATAATTAGAAGGTGCGATTGAATTATGCTACGACTGATAAAAAAAAAAAAAGGAAAAGCTCTAAACAATTTCTACAACAATAATTTAAAAAAAGTGATTTTATGGACTAAAATGCCCTAAATTAATATAGGGTTTGTTTTTAATTTCTCTATCTAATGCATGGAATAGAATTATGTATTAGGGGAAGAGGCAAATTGAAAAGTATACTAAATAAGTTAAAGGGTGTTTGGGTGCAATTTAGTGAGGCCCAAATTGCCGACAGGTCCAGACGGCTGAGTGTTAAAACTAGTCAAATGAATCGAATAAAATCAACTAATTGAAGTCCAATCGAATCGACGATTTGTATGGTTCAATTGGTTCGATTCTCATGCGTAAGAAGCATTCGGTTTACCTACTCGCTTAAGATAATTCATACTCGTTTATAGTCTTTGTTCGACCGGATCGATCGCCACGAGTTGACGGTTAATAACACAAACTAACCGTTGCAACACGTCTAGTCATGGATCGAAACGTGGGGGAGGCGTGATTCTTACAGCCTATCACGAATTGACATGTGTCCTACTATTGCAGTTACTTAACAATGCATTGTCCCACTCCACTAGATGATTGAGAGCCATGATTTATCCATATCCTCTATATAAAGGGATGGTTGTTTCATTGTATGATATAAGAAATAGATACAAAAACTCTACCTATTTTCTTTCTTATTTATCCCAGCTTTTTTGTAATTTGTACACGAAATATTATGGTACATTACAATAGATGTAGCTCTTCATTAACAGAGTGAACCATTATAAATCTCGCATGTTATTCTTGTCATTACAACGTTATTTATTCTATTTATTGCACTCTGATCTTGTGCATTAACTCAAGCTATTAAGTTCATTTAACGGTGATTTGAGGGCTCAAGTTTCTTGAATAGAATTTTAACAACCCAATCCAGAATTTTAACGTTTGATTGTAGATCCACTCTTACATAGGGCAGTGCTCTTTTGAAAAACCACATTTTGTAGTTTTGACAGTAATTTCTAGAGAGTATAAGCACTTATGACAGATCATCTAAATACTTCCAAAAACAATTTTTAGATTTAAGAAGCTAAAGGACGCTTTAAGAAACCCTCCTAGACATGCCCTTTGCTACCATTTTTTATTACCATCTTTTTCTTTGATTGTTTTATATTATTTCTCCAAGGCAAAAAGGCCAAGATATCCTCAAACAACACATATTTGTCTAACCTTACCCGAAATACTTAGGTCAATTATGTTTTTATATTTTTTAGCAGTGATGTGCTTCAAACTTTCTTATAGAAATAGTAAAATTGAAAAACTGTATCGCTTAAGTGGTACTCATCAAATTGACCTAATATTATATATATGTCCAAAAATGATATTATTTTTATTACCATGTAATTGTTTAGTATGGAACGTGATATTGTCATAATAATTACTATATTATTATGATTATTTTAAAAATATTTTAAAAATTGTGTTGAATTTCAATTTTACCTTAATAATTGGCCATATGGTGTGTTTTTTTGGGATGGAGGTTAATAAGAGGAAGAGAAACTTTGAGGAATGTTGTCATGAAAAAGACCCCACTTTCAGATTTTCGTCGCCAATTTTAGAGATTTTGATTTGTGCGACTCAAATAAGCGAGTAAGCGAGTTAAAAGTTTAACAAAACATCACATAAAACTAAACTACAAAAAGAAAAATATAATATAAACATGAAGAGTATAAAATCTTTAGCACGACACTTAATTTTCCCTAAAGGAAATACATGATTTCCTTTGTAGATTGATATTCGAAATCGCATATTTTGTGTAAAATTAGAATCTAATTTTTACTTAAAAGTAGTACATGTTTGAAGCAGCTTGTTTGAGAAAGCAATTTGAACTAAAAAAATTGGTGTATAAAGTATAACGTGAAAGTTTGTTATTAGTTTTAACATATTTTCCAATCATAACATATGCTTTAAATTTGAAATTGAACCTAATTGCAACCAAGATGGCAATGGAACAGTTAGAGATTGAGTACAATCTTCACCGTGTAAACCACTATTTGAAGTTTAATTATACATCCTAGTCAGTATATGGTGTCAGAAGTCTAATTTAAAGGAGTGATGTCAGATTGCAATTTATCATTCCATTTTACAACTTGAACGTTTAAAGTTCGCAAGTAATCGATCAAGTTCATAAATAATCATGTCTTAAAAATCTAGAAGTATCATTATTGTATAAAGTGTTTAACAAAGTTGATTAAAACTAATTTTTGGTTAAAAATAGTCTAAAACTCTTATATAATGTAAAGCTCTCACATGCTATAGTATTTTTAACCAACTTAGCATTTAAATTTGTAAGTTGTGTGTTCCAAACACTGGTGTGGATATTTTATATCTCCACAGTAAAAGTTATTTATTCACTGAGTCATCCATATATACATATGTTTATATACACATATATATATACATATATAGTAAATTAACTTCAAATTATTCATCATATTTGAATACCAATTTCCCCCCAATTTTGCTAAACCAAAACAAAAACCAACTAATAGGTTGTTTGACATTTTGGTTTCAACCAGTTAAGAATATAAAGCTCTCAACTGCTACAGTAAAAAAAATAAAAAGCTTGTACAGTATAAAGCTCTTACATGCTATAGTTCTCAAACTAACATTTTTAATTTCAATCACTCTTCCAAACACCCTACTAACAAATTGTGCAAATTAGTGTTAGTACCACTTGTAAACTCTAGTTATTCACTAATACAATTTCTATACGTAAATAAGGTACCATGGAATACCAACTCTCTAGAAGTGATATTCCTTTAATTCATCCCTCGACCTGCTCATACAACTTTTATGTAAATTAGTTATTATGTAAATAACAATCATGCTGTTTGAAATACAATGTGGGACGAATGCTAATGAAGTCGTATTATTACACAGACATAGACTTTTAGCAAAACAAATCCTTTTCTCAACATCATATTATTCTTATCTTACTTTATTAGACCATAACTTTAACGCACTTACTTTGCAGTAACACAACCTAGAAAAAAGAAGTGTTCGACATTGTCAAGCTCAATCGACACACAAACATTTTAATAAAGTAAAACCCAATTCCTTGAATCTGAATCTAAAATCCAAGAACTTAGCCATGCATACTATATAGTGAATAGTGATTGATACGTATAAATACTTTGCTAACAAAAAATATAAAACTCTCAGCAACTACAATAAAGGCAAAAAGTTATTATAGTATAAAGCTTTCACATATTATAGCTTTCAAATTAATATTTTTAGTTCCAACCGTTCTCCCAAATACATAAGCCATTTTAAATTTTGAAAACATGGGTCCTTTTTATAGCATAATGCATGTTATTTTTACTAATCATTAAAATTAACATTTTTTGTTTTTCCATTTATTATTTTTGGTTTCAAAATATCTCATCATTATTAACGCCCTTACTCTAATTTAATCCTAGGTTTTCACTAACCAATGTTGTATATTGTGTTAGGTGGTACACATGTTTTAAGTTCTATCACAGGTTTGACCTTTCCTTAAACTCATATAAGGTATAAACCAAAAAAAAAGGTATTTAGAAATTTAATGAAAGCTCAAGTTGGCCCATGTGATTCAAGCTAATGCATAGTTGTTCTCCTGTGAAAGCGGTTAAGAAAATAAGTCTTAGTCCTCTATTAACAAAAGTTGCTTAGAATTCTAGACATGTATTTCACACATTAATAATTTAATGCAAATTCCATCAACTATTTGTCCAAGCAATGCAATGCTGTTAGTGTTTGATTTGCATTTTCTTTTTCGTTCTTTCAAGAAAAATGCGTTGACAGGTTGGAGATAGAAAGACAAAAAATCTTACTAATGAGCTTAAATTCGCCTGCAGATTTGTTTAAAGAGATAATCACATCAATTATGAGCATCACAAACAAAAAACAAAAGACAATATTAAAGATTCTAACTCATTTAATATTATTATTGTTTTTATCAATTAACGTGTCAAATGAGCTGTTAGTTTCTTATTACTTGAAAACAATTTCATAAATAGATTCACCAATTAACACTAATAGGTTTATTAGTTAGAAAATAACTGTTCACTTGTGAAATCATTTGGCATAAAAATATAGACAAATAGCTTGAGATCTCTATCATTGATAATGAAAAAAAAAGACCAGCCTCGCCCTTTATGAGGACTTGCATGAGACCAAAAATTATTAAGTGGTCTTATTTAATCTTATGAGGTTACTAACCTTGCTACTAATAAACGAGTTAGTCGTAGTTTAAAAAATACACTATATATATACTAGGCTATAGCTTATAGTTTTGTGAACAATGAGGTATTAATCTAGGGTTTTTCAAAGTTATTATACACCTGTAATTTTTTTTTTCTATTTATGGAATGTAATTGTTTTTTTCTTACTTATTGCAGGAAACTTGCATAGTTGTGACTTATGATTGACATCCTGCCAATTTTCAACTTAAAATGATTGGCGATGTGGCTTCTTTTCCCTTTCCATTTCAAATCTTCGTCTGAAACTTCTCTGTTTTTATCCTCATCTCTCTCATTTTTTTTTTAAATTATTTTCCATTTCTTCTAATGCGTTGCATTATAGTTGTTAAGAAAAAAACAAGAGAAAATACATCGATATTCGCTGGCAGTTCGCTCGTCCACTTCAATAAGATTTAGTCATGTTGTGGGGCCCTTGAATGGGAAAATAGCCAAAGATTTGTTCTCATCATGGCCACGTGGTCTAGGCCTCTCTTGGCTAAGCAAGAAAAATGATGAAATTTCAGTGTCTCATATTCTTGTATTTCTCCAAATAAGCACGCACAGGTCCATATGAAAGCCCAAATGGGTTCTTTTTCCCATTGGAAGATCTAATACTATTTGAACCACCAATCCCAACTTTTATTGCTATTTACTTAAGATTTAAGAGTTCCAACAAGTTCCAGGTTAAGAATCCCTTAAATGGGTTTACATTCTTTTCTTTGTCAGATTTGCTTCTCCTAGGAACATGTTTGAGAATTTGTGTCTGATTAAAAAAAAAAAAAAAAACTAATGGGCTTTTCATTTCATGTCAATTTACTACTACTGCTGCTACACATGTCCTGTTTCACTCCAAAGGAAATGGAATAGAGACAGTACTAACGTCCACTTTACGTGGTTTGACAGATTTCTGTGTTGAATTGAAGCTTTGTATAACAAGTACCCTTTTACTTGGTGTTTAAGGTACTGTGTTTTCAGACAAAAACACATGTTGGTTCTTGGTTGAACAAACTCATCCTCAATCATAAATCTCAGTAAGAATGAGCTTTTGTCTGGCTTCTTTCTTTTTTATTTTCTTTCCCTTCTTCACTGACCTTAGAATTTCCGACTGCGGCTGCATTCATTTTGACAACGTCTCTTGTTTGTCCCACATCGACATTCATGAATAACTACTTTTCGGCGATCTTGAATTTTTTGCCTTTTTCGCAATCCAGCTAAAAGCTGATCCAAGTCGGATCATGCGTATAAACATCAAGGGTTTCAGATGTGAACATTATAAAATCTAAAATCTAGCTTAGCTACCTTTTGAATGCTGTTTTTTTCCTCATTTTTAAAATGACATGGTTTAATGCATAAGCAACAAATAATTCATTCATGCCGGCAAAAATTTGCAGGTGATATAACATAAAGTTAGAGCTTTTTTTCGTAAAAAAATAATGAAAACAATAATAATAATAATAATAATAATAATAATAATAATAATAATAATAATAAAAATAAAGTAGTGTGGAGACAAGAAAGGATGAAGCACACTAGGGCCACTAGTACTAATTTCTTTCCCACTCAAAACTGTTTGTCTAATAATTTATGAAAACAATGTCACTTTGGTATAATAGAAAAATGTCGAAGAAGCTTGTTTAATTTCAAAACTGGTATTAGAAAGATGTGGGCTTCGTCTATTTGAACTGACACCTTTTTGGCATCACAGCTTTTAAGTGCAAATGGAGAAGAAGATCAACTCTGCATAAATGAATGCACAGTAATTTGAAAAAAAAAAAAAAAGTCTAAAACAGGAAAATAGTGCTGTCGGTGGAATTGAAATACAAGGAGATGATTCTTGTTCAATTCTGCTATGGCAATAAAACTAAGAATAAAAAGACAAAAAGACTCTGGTTTTGTCTATTAAAAAAGACTCACAACAATCATATTAATTTATATATATATATATATTTTTTGGACTTAACATGTGAATGTGAAAGGAGAATAAATACTAAAATTCCTGCTCCGGTGTTTCATGAAAAATTTACACAAATATCATCTTTTAAAGTTTTATTTTATAAATGTTATATATGTTTATTTGTGATATAACTTAATATTCATATAAATAATAATGTAATATAAAATTTTTTAAATATAATATAAATAAATATAACTTTTAAAAATAAAAAATAATATGTAATTTTTTCATATATATATATATATATATATATATATACATCAATATATATATATATATATTTCTTCACATCAAAGAGAAATGATGATATTTGGTTCACCTAGTCCATTTATTTCCTTTCACCATCTTTGATTTTTCAATTTGGTCCAGCTAGCTCTTCCCTCCTTGCGCATAGGAGTAGGAATATTTTTTGATCTTAGATTCCAAAAGCTCCAAAAATTAAATTTAAGAAAAAGAAAAGAGAATATAATTAAAAAGGTGACGTGGCAATAAACTTGGCCTAATGGGACCAAAAGAAGGCATGACTGACGGTAACACAATCAATCTTTCTCTACTATTTTAGTGTTGTGTTATGTTCTGTCCAGTGATTGAGGCCAGGCTAGCATCTTTACCATCATTGAGAGCGGGTCCCACATTCTCCCTCCTCTGCTCTGTCAACCCACATGCGGTCTCAATGCCCCATGCACTCACTTCACTGATTTTATTCCCGTTATTCTCGATCACCCAAGGTTTCACCAAAATTCCATGCCACCATTCCAAAACTCACCCCGCTCAAATCCAAGAACTTCCCTCTCGCATGCCAAACGTTGGCATACTTTGACCAACTTTCCTACCATGCTTTGGTCACATGCGTGAGATTATCATTTCCCTCTTAATTTTGTAATTTTTGTTGTTCTCTCCACTAATTGGTTTTCACCAAGTGTAAGCAAACAAAGACATCACAACACTTTCTCTTCCAAAAAAAAAAAAAAATTGTTAGACTTCTTACTATTTTGAGTCTCTCTCTCTCTCTCTCTCTCTCCCTCTCCCTAAATGGAGGGCCGTTTCAGACAATTGTGTCGGCGAGAGACGTTATTAATCATATTTGAATAGAGGGTAATTAGTGATTAGTGGCAACTAATGTTCCCATAATTTAATTAGTATTTTCCTTTTTATGTTCTTATGGACTTTTCCTACTTTTTTTTTTATCTAATTTATTTTATTTATTTTGGCTGATGTACATATGGAAAGCTGTCATTTTTCCATAGTGGCAATATATAATTATTCCCATTATTGTTTATTTTAAAATTTTCCCTGTAATTTTTCCTTCCTTGCCATATATATGTACCTACATTTGTGACATTTATATAATTAATGTCCATCACTCGCTACTTACTCAAAAGCTCCTCTGTTTTTTTCTTTCTTTTTTTTCTTTTTTTTCTTTTTCTTTTTTTGTTTATTCCCTTCTCCTTCTTCTTCTTCTTGTACTGAAGTTTGTGGTCTTCGGGCATCACCAGCGACAATTCTCGTCTCACTGGGCTCTGCTCTAGAGAGGCTTTGACCCACGAAGATGCTAGTAAGTACGTTTCTTTGATCTGGTTTATTCATATATATATATATATATATATATATTGGATTTCTCTTTCTCTTATTCTGGATTTTACCAGCACCATAATTTTGTCAGAAAGTTTGTGAATTTTTATTCATTTTTAATTTCTCCTTAAGCGCCATGTTTGATTTCTTTAGTTTCTGTGGAGATCTCTGGCTTTGGTTTATCACCATTACTGAGTTTTTGAGGGGTCAATTCAATTGTGTCAACTTTTTTTTGGTTGGTTTTTGTTTTTGTTTTTAGGGTTTCTTTTTGTAAATGCTCTGTTTTTTGGATATTGATTGTGTGTTCCTATAGCTAAATTTTGGAACTTTCATTTAGAATCTCACATTTCGTATTCCTAATCCAGAATGATATTGACACCAAAAATCCCTTCTCAGTTTTTTTTTTCTTTTTTTTTTTTTCAATTACATTTATAACACACACTATTATGTCATTGTTCTTCCACCTTACAAATGAGGGTTTAGCCTCTTTTTATGGTCTGGTGTCACATCCTTAACAATCAATGTTTCAAACTTTATTTTGATTTTGATTCTCTCTCTATGTATATAAATTTACTTGATCAATATTCAATACTGATATAAATATATATATATATATATGTATATTTTTAATTGTGGAGACATTTCTGAGACTGATCAAGCGGCTTGGTTTTTTTTTTTTTGGTTGATCAGGCGGTATTGCTCTTGCTGTTGTTGGCTTTGGGCAATGCTGTCGAAGTAAATGGAGAAGAAAGTAATGGGCAATGCAATTCCACTAAGCAAACACTGCAGCCAAGACCACATAGTGTCTCCATCTTGGAATTCGGCGCGGTCGGAGATGGCAAAACATTGAACACCATCGCCTTCCAAAATGCAATATTTTACCTCAAGTCCTTCGCCGACAAGGGTGGCGCACAGCTTTACGTGCCGCCGGGGAGGTGGCTCACCGGAAGTATTAATCTCACCAGCCACCTCACTCTCTTCTTGGAGAAAGGTGCCGTCATTCTCGGATCTCAGGTACAGTTTCTTTCTTTCTTTTTATTTTTTATTTTTTGTGAGGAAAAAATATTACTTTTAAGTTGTAAGTGAAGATGCTTATGGGAGCTTTTCTATGACATAATGCGATTATTGCTTGTTTAGGACCCGAATCATTGGGAAGTTGTTGGACCTTTACCCTCGTATGGTAGAGGAATTGAAGTCCCTGGCAATAGACACCGCAGCTTAATAAACGGAGACAAGTTAACTGATGTGGTGATAACAGGTATTTGTATCTTCATTTCTTTTGTTTCCTTTAACCCAAGTTTCTTTTTGGTGTTTAGGCAGCCTAATTCTGTTTCCCTTTTGGCTTTTCTTGTATTTTATCAATTACACTAGGTGATAACGGAACCATCGATGGCCAGGGCTCGGTTTGGTGGGATTGGTTTAGCTCTGGTTCTCTAAACAACAGCCGCCCTCATATTGTGGAATTCGTTGATTCAGAACATGTAGTAGTGTCTAATCTTACATTCTTGAATGCCCCTGCATATAACATCCATCCAGTATATTGCAGGTTTGTTAGCTTTTGCACCCGTGATTCTCTTTATTCCTTTAAACTTTTGCTTATTTCAAAGTGAATTTGAACATTTATGTAAAATGGATACAATGCAGTGGTGTCCATGTTCACAACATCTCGGTCAACACTCCTTCGGACTCTCCTTATACTCTTGGCATAGTCCCAGGTATGTGATCATTCTTTTACTGTCACACTTTTTGAGTTTTTGTTTGAAATTGAACAAGTCTAAATAGGAAAAAAGCTGGAAGACAAAACCTAAATTGAAGTAAGTCTAAATGGGAAAAAAGTGGAAAGACAAAAACTTATTGCTTCTAATGGTACTTATTGCTTCTAATGGTTAAAATTCTTTGAATACGACTAATTTGAACTCTTTATGCATCCAATGGGAGGAATTTTTGCGGAACACAATGTTAACACTAAAAGCTCCCGAAACTTTCAGATTCTTCCGATGGTGTGTGCATAGAGGACTGCACAATTAGCACGGGGTACGACTCAATTTCCCTCAAGAGTGGTTGGGATGAGTACGGCACTAATTATGGCAGACCAACCAAAAACATACACATCAGGCGGGTCGATTTGCAAGCATCTTCTGGCGCTTCTCTTGCCTTTGGTAGTGAGATGTCTGGTGGCATATCCAATGTGCTGGTGGAGCATGTCCACTTGTACAACTCACATAGTGGTGTCGAGTTCAGAACAACAAAGGGCAGAGGCGGTTACATTGAAGATATCTTGATATCAGGCGTTGAGATGAAGAATGTCTATCAGGCTCTTGGTGCCTGTGGTCAGTGTGGTTCCCATCCAGATGACAAGTTTGATCCTAGTGCTCTCCCAGCTTTGGATCACATCACAATCCAGGACGTGACTGGCACAAAAATCACTATCGCGGGGAGCTTCACGGGCATCAAGGAATCTCCCTTCACTTCCATCTGTCTATTCAACATTTCCTTGTCCATGAATTCAGGCTCTCCCACCACTTGGGAATGTTCAAACGTTTCGGGATCTTCCAAATCAGTCTTCCCCGAACCCTGTCCCGACCTGAAGAACTTGTACTCAAATTCTTCCTCAGCCTGCTTTTCCTTGCCAACTTTATATGGAAAATCCGCAGCTTTATGATACACCAGCCATTCCTTCACACAAACAGTTCTGCACCAAGGAAAGAAAAAAAAAAAAGCTTCTGCCCATATTTGTTTGTTTCTTCTTTTTCTCTTCAATCCTCTTAGTTTCGCATTCTTCTTGCATGTTGCAGTCTGCGTATATGTACAGCGTCATTTCTTCATTCATGTGTAAGGAAATTTTTGGTAGTTGATGGCAAATGAGGGACTTGGACATTGTTATTTGTTTAGTTATTTGTCTGTTTAAATTTAATTGATTATTTTCTTTTGAATAAACAATTAAGGTTAGTTGATTCTAATAGCGTGTAATGTTTTTATGTTGGTATGGGTGTCAATCATGTCCGCTGAGGTGAAAACATGATTTTTTTTTAACAAAAAAAAGAAAAGAAAAGAAAAGAAAGTGGGGGCCTCTCTTATAATAATGAAAACAATCCAATCAAATAAGCAAGCTTGGGTTGGGGCATGCTCTTCCTTACACCCAATGTTTGGCATGCCATTTGTCTCTCTTCGAAGTGTATGTTATTGTTGTGGTTGAGTTGGAATCAAAGCAATATTGGAAATTGAGATTTCTTTTTTATTTTAGAGGGAAAATGAAGGCTGTCTTCTTACTGCCAAATAAACAAAAAACCCCATCTAATCACAAATTTATTCATGATATCAGAAATAATCTAATTTAATTATCAGAAAAAAGGTGATTAGCAAAGGAAAAATGCCTTTTTCTTTTGTCTAGCATAAATTGAGCATTTGATTTTAAAGGCAACAACTCAATATCAACCAAAAATCAATTTTTTTTCCCAAAAGAAAATCAAAGTTATATATTCTCAAATTCCAGATAAGTGTTTTTTTTACCCCAAAAAATTATCTTTTTCTGGACAATTAATATTGACTGAATCTAAGATTAAAGTGGATTTTGAACCCGAGAGAATCTCGGCATTTTTAGAAACTGAGGGGGTATTTGTTTGGAAGGTCTAATAGAATTGAACCCAAATTTTGAGTCAAGCAAGCATTTGGTTGTACAAATTTAAAACCCAGCTTGAAACATTAAAAGGGTGTCTGAAAGGGTGGTGGAAACCGTTGTTTAGCACCACTTTTACTGTAACATGTAAGAGCTTTACACTATAATGATTTTTTTTTATTGTTAATGTATCATATAAGAGCTTTACATTGTTTATAACTGAAAAAATGGTGGGAACCACTAATCCAAACAGTGGGTAAAAAGACAACTTGAGCCTAAATAGTGCTCAAACTCAAATTCATCTCCTCTTAATTTTAAGATTTTTGAGCTCACCTGTTGTCACGTGTGAGAAATTTTTGACTCCTTTTTTTTATATCCAAACATAGTTTTAGATTTTGAATTCTAGTTTCAATTCTACTTTCAAAGTATATTTTTTAAACTTTTTATCTCAAACTTAAAAATTTCAAACCATCATGATTTAAACCCTTGAAACAAAGGACCCCAACTGTGCATTTGCAATTAAAGGCATGAGATGTTTTTGTTATTATTCTATAATAAAATGAAAAACAGTTGTCTTTAAATTTTCTATCTAACAAAACTAATACAACTGGATGCATGCATATAAAAAAATAAATATTTTTGTCTGACATACATAAATATTTATAAGGTCCCATGTCCTTTTTTTTTTTTTTTGGCATATTTATGCATTGGCACAACTAATGGATTTGACTACTTTCTTTGAGCTGGTATTCTTAATAGATTGATAGTCAATGATTATTATTTTTGACATTACATTTGATCACAATATTGTGGAAGATCCCACAATTTTTTTTTGTCAAGCATGCCGTATGGCCTAGGATTATAGTTGAACAACTTTTTTAATATTTAAGATTAATTCATCTACTATAAAAAAGAGACCTTTATAATTTATGCCACTTTTTTTTTATGTGGATTGATTTATGTTACATTTTAAAAAAAAACTAGTTAATTAAATGCCACAAATAAAGATAACAACTAAATTAAAAAGACTAATGCACGCTTAGTGGCAATAAAAAATATCTTGTTTTTATAGAATAGTGCTTTGAGGTTATATTTAGTGCTATAAATTATTGTAATGTGTACTTTTTTCAATTATTTTTTTAATAGCATAAGTCAATGTAAATTTTATTTTTATGGAATATGTGTAAAAAGCCCATTAAAAAAAAAAAACTATCATGACATGTGATAATAATTGAAATTCAAAGTCCCAACCATAACTTTTTTAACATTTGATGGTTTAGGATGTGGGGATTAAAAAAAAACGATAAAATCAAACCGGAGCTCTGATATGGCTTATATGTAAATGATGAAATTATCACTAAGAAACGAAGAACTAAACTTTTGTAATTCAGTTGGAAGCACTAAACATGCGATGAATTTAACATAAAATAAAATAAATATTAAAACTAATTTCTAAAGTAAAACAAAATAAAATAAAAAGACACATGATTTGCTAGTGCATGAAAATTAACCTTTGACAAAAATCATATATAATTATTCATTTTCGTTTCATTTGAAAGTTGATTATATATGTTAATATTTAATGTGCTAATTTAAGTATCCTTACCCATTATATGAAAAAAGTTGAGAGAGAAGATACTTTTAACTCTTTTCATGTGGGACTAACTTGTGGCATAATTGCTGTTTTTAGTCCAATAATAATAATAATGGAACCGAAGACCATTATTAATGAGAAGTAAATATGTATGTGGCTTGCGGTCAGGTTGAGCACTCTAGCTTGACATCCAGCCAACAAAATTATGTCGTATGGTACAAAAGGTGCCATGCGATGTGGATATGTGTGTCGTGTATTGAACAATGTCACGTGGTGTCATGCATATTTTGTGGGGAAATCTACATGGAAAAGTCGTTCTTAAAGCTGGTTTGAGAACAACCATGTTTTGATTCAAATTGTTTTTTTTTATAATATTTTCTCGAGTTAATCACACTACTACACCTCTTAATCTTTATTATTTTTCAATTTTTTTTTTATTTTTAGAAACTATAGAGATATTATTTGAATTTGAAAAGTTTGTTTTAATTTTACCTATGGTAGGCTTTTTTTTTTTTTACTTTAAAAACATGAAGATAAGATAAAAATTCTCTTAACGAAACCTAATTTGCTTATGAAATATATGTTTCTTCTTGAAAAAGTTTTAAAAAATACGTTTTAAAATTTAAAAAGTCATAAAACTTAAGATATTTTT
This sequence comes from Artocarpus hirsutus, assembly GCA_946598075.1. Classification (NCBI taxonomy): domain Eukaryota; kingdom Viridiplantae; phylum Streptophyta; class Magnoliopsida; order Rosales; family Moraceae; genus Artocarpus; species Artocarpus hirsutus. The sequence continues at coordinate 20,746 of CAMOHE010055174.1, forward strand.
TGAAATTTGATGTTTTGTTTTAAGATTTTTTATGTTTTTAATATATAAAATTTTTTATCATAACTATTTAAGGATAGTTATGTTATTTTGTCTATTTTTTAATTCATTGGAATAAAATCGAAATAAATTTTTGAAATTTTAAGAATACCTTTGTAGTTTTTAAGAACACAGAGACAAATTAAAAAATAATTAAAACTTAGAGTCATAATTATACAATTAACCTATATTTTTTTTTACAAAATTTGAATTGTTATAATGTTTTAAGATCAAACTGATTTTGGTTTGAGCCTATATTCTCAAAATGGGCTCTTAAGCAATTGGAATGCATAAAACTATGCCGGAAACAACAATGTCGTATGGTCTAACAAAGGGGCGTCGTAGGCGTCGTTTTATCAACGCGGTGTTGTGTTGAAGACAATGACGTCGTAAGAGGAAAAAGGGTGGCGTAAACAAACGATGCGATATGGTCTAAATGATGGATGTACTTGGGGTAAAACAATGTTGAAACTTGAAACTACCAAAACAGGAGGCAAAGTTGGTGTTACAGTGCATAAAGAGATGAAAAAGAACTCCGAAAAGAAAGCACTCTGCTAGTCGAAGGGTGTGTCCTTTGTGAAAAATGGTGTCGTATAAATAGAAACTATCGTATGAGTTTGGGGAAAAAAATGGAATAAAAAAGCTATTAGATGGGGAATGATGTCGTTCAGAAAACAGAAGTCACATGCGACCAGTGATGTCGTATCTAGAAACTACATCGTATGAATAAAATGATGTCGTACGGTAATGTAAAGATATGTCGTGCAGATAAAAAGTTAACAATGTCAGGGAATGTCGTATGCAAAATTGATGTCGTATGGCTACGGCAAATATGTACTCTTTTTGGGGTGGAGGTATATGTCGTAACTGTACTAGGCAAGTACATGCGGATTATGTAAAATGGGCATGTTTATTTTGTATCCAAAGAAAAAGATGAATTACGATCTCATCCTCCTTAAATAATATGTTTTCTTACAAAATTAAAAATAATAATTTTTTAGGCTCTCACATAATATAAAAAAAATAAAAAAGAAAGTAGCAATGTTTTTATACCTTTTAATATTGATTATTTTCGTATTTACTTAAATGTCTAATACAAGTAATATTATTTAATAGTCACTATTTATGAAAAAAAGATATTGTATTAATTATATTAAACAAGATTTTTATTTTTAAGTAAATAAACACTATATATGAATGATATTGTTTTTTATTGTAAGTAAGTAAACATAAAAAAAATAAAAGATATTCACTTCTATTATTTTACTGTACTTTCTAATCCTATTATCTTTTTCTTTCCATTTCTATATGTGCATGTACATTTTTTATACAACTGCAAAAAAATGTATTTTTACTATGTGTCGTAATAACACAAATAAGTCGTCTTTACATATGTTTTTTTCAAAAGCATAAAAGAACTCAGGATAACAGAAAAGGTGTAAATTTTTTGAAGCATATTTAGAAGTCTTAGTGAGGCCCCATAATGTCAGGCAAATGAAAAATGTGGATGTCGTATGTTAAAACTAATGTCGTACTGTCAAAATGGGTCCTTGGGGCAAAAAATTATAATTGTACAACGTCGTTTGAATAAATGGAATCGTATGGTCACAAATGTTGATGGAAGTCGCATGTTAAAACAAAAGTTGTACCATCGAAATCGGTCCTTACGGTAAAAAACTTGTACAAGTACGACGTCGTTTGAATAAATGCCGTTGTATGAAAAAAAATGAGTCGTTTTTATACTCGTTTTCCCTTTTTTTTTTTTTTTTTTTGACTCTATGTATCACACAATCACGGCTTAAGCGCTCCATAACTGTATTTCTATGTCATTGTGACGATGATAAAGTTTAATACTTCGGTAGAAATGAATTCACTCTTAAAGTATTAGAAAACAAAAAAGAAGAAACATAAGAAAAATAAATAAATAAAATCTTAACCTATATTTATTTTATTTAATATATTGTCTGTATAACATGTACTATGGAATGCTTTTGAAACTCTTAAAAGCACTTTGAACAAAAAAAATACACTTTTTAAACTATCTTGAAAGTTAAAATTTGTAACATTTAGATTCTGCTTTTGCTTTTATTTTTACTTTAGCTAAAAATAGTGCTGCAAAAAGCAAAGCAATCCCAAACTGTGCATATTTTTTATACAGAAAAGATAGAATGCTCGTGAATTTGAAGATGCATCCAAGTTTTTTCGGTTGGATTTTGAAATTGGTTATCGTTGACGATTTCAATTTTTTTGAAAAAAGCTTATGGGGTGTAATCGTCGAAGAGAAGAGGTGAAATTATTTGGGGTGTAACTTGTAAGGGTAAAACTGTAATAAAAAGACCATATCCTTTGAAAAGGGTGCCTCAAGGAAAAATGGGGTGTACCCAAATGACAAGGCCTGAGCCCATAATAAAGATCAAGGCCCATTAGCGAGGCCCAGGTTTGTCTGCTGAAATAAAAACGACACACCCCACTTAGCACACGCTCGCACGCTAAAACCCCCTTCCGCTCCTCTCTGTCGCTGTCTCTCTTTCTGCTAAACTTTCCCGTGCACAGCTCGGCCTGACTTTCTCTCTGGTGGCGCAAAAACGACAACAAAGAAATGGGGTCTTCGAATATCAGAGACCTCTCGACGGAGTTCAGTCCTTCCGTGGACTTGTTCGCCATCAGCGCCGGTGATGGCCGAATCAAGGTACTCCGTTTATTTCTCCGTCCCCTTTGGTGAATTGAAATTTGGGTTTGTTTTAGAATTTGATATCATTTTCTCGTTTTTCCAGATATGGGACACAGTCAAGGGTCAGGTCCAGACAGAGTTCACGGACATGGTGGGATCGGAAGAGACGAGCATATTGGCGAAACCAGAGAGAGAAAGAGGACATCTTTCTGTTGATTATACGTGCATGAAGTGGTTCTCTTTGGAAAGAAAGGTCTTTTTATTTTTTTATTTTTTTATTTTTTTTAAGAGTCTTAAATAAAAAACTCTAGTGTCTTTTTTTTTTTTTTTTTTAAAAGTATTGAGCAATTGTTGAAACAGAAGAAAGGAAGCTAGGGTCTTCGTTGTTGATTCTGGGGACAGGAAGCGGCGACGTTTTGGCACTTGATGCGTCTGCTGGCCAGTTGAGGTGGAGAGTCAGTGACTGCCATCCTGGGTAAGTTCGTTTTTGTTTTTTGTTTTTTAAAAATTTAAGTGGGGGGATGTTTGATTAAACAAGCTCAAATGTTGGTGTATATGCAGGGGTGTTAGTGCCATATCGTTTTCTGGAAACGTTTCGTGTGTTTACACGGCAGGTGCAGATGGGATGGTGTGTCAAACTGATCCCTTGACTGGAAACATGTTGGGGAAGTTCGAAGCTTCCACAAAAGGAATATCCTCCATGTCTGTTTCTCCTGGTGCGTCTCCGTTTCTTGCTTTTTTTAGCAATGTGGTATTTCTTTGAAATGTTGTTTTTATTTGATAACATTTGATCCGAGAATGTATTGTATTGAGTACATTTTATGAGATCTAGTTTTCTTGTTTTAGCTTAATTTGAGTAACTTAGGGCTTGTTTGGCACATTATATTGTATTGTATTATTTTGCATTTCATTTTCTGTATATAATACAATGCAATGCGCCAAACATGCCATTAGTATAATGGTTTTTGGAAACTCTAGCCAAGAATCCAGTGGCCAAAGTTGTGAGCGATCGGGAGTTCGAAAAGTTGTAGTTAAGAATGCATGTGGTGGATGAGGGAGAATGCTGTATGTTACTTATTTAAATTTGGTTGTTGATAAGTTTGGTGAGTGTTATGGAGAACATAATCTCCTTCATTTCACATTTCTTTATATTCCTTTTTTTTGCCTAGATTGGCTATCCCCTTTGTTTTATGTACGGATCATGTGAGAAGACTTCAGACAATCCAATAAAAAATGTTCATTTTTGATAGATTGTGGTATTTATTGGTTTTCTCATGCATCTTTTGCATGGTGTTATATCTCCAGATGGAGATGTAATAGCAACTGCAGCTGGGCAATTGAAGACCTTCGGTTCTTCTGATCACAGGAAAACGCAGAAGTTCTCTGGCCATCCGGTGAGTCTTGTGCAGTTACACACGCACACACACATATCATCTTTTATATTATTGCTTCTTTTCTTTCTAAAATTTAAGTGCACTTCGTGTCCAAGGGCTGTATTTTCGTTCACATAATTCCATGTAAATTTGCTATTCAATAGGGAGCTGTTCACTATTTAATATTTAGCGAAGACGGGAAGTACATCCTTTCTTCTGCAGTTGTCGAAAGATATATTGCAGTTTGGAGTGTAGGTGGCAGCAAAAAACAATCAGCAAGTGTTGTTCTTGCTATGGATCACTCAGCCGTTTTCCTAGATAGCAGGTGTGTGAACGGTGAATGAGATGACAATGCTCGTATCTACATATTGGCCGTCTCGGGAAGTGGCATTTGTTACTTTTGGTTTGGACAAAATATCAAGCAATTACGGAATGCCAGGCCTACAAAAATATTGATATCATCCGAAGAAATTTCCTCTGCGTTGCCAACCATTTTTGCTGCAATACTACAAGGTCCTGCTGAACCTGCTTCCAGGCAGGTATATGTTGCTTATGGATCACTAGTAAAGCCGTCATTTCAGAAAATATTGGTGCATTACGGCACTGACGTCAAATTGAATAGCTCTAGCGATGGGGTACTTTTGCCAATGACTCAATCACTCGTGAAATCTAAGAAAGGACAAGATGCAAAAGCTGGAGGTATGCTTAATTATGATTTCTTGTAGCAACTTCATGATCTTTGCACACGTATCATAGCCTATACGTCAACAATTGCTATACTTCTAGAACTATTAGTTCTATCACTTGTACATCTATATAATCAGTTCTTGTCATGCATTGTAGCTAAAATTGATTTTTCCCAATGAATTATCAGTTGTTGCATTGGACCATGCAAACGCTGTGGATGCTCTACTTCCTATTCCCAAGGTTTTTGAGGGAAAGAATAGAAAACTTTGTGTCAATACTGATGAGAGAATGAGGGATTTGGTTGACAGCAGAAGTCATGATGGGCTTGTGAAAAGCAAAGGTTAGAATGAACGTTCCTTCAGGGATTTCATTGGGAATGCTCCTTAATGAGTTATGCTGCAATCATTGCTCTGATTGTGTGCCGCCTTGCTTGTGTTTGCTCATTTTCTGCCGGGTTAGTGCAGAGGACATTGCAGTCATGGAAGTTGATGCTGAAGCAACGGCTGGGATCGTTAGGGCTCCTTAGCAAAACAGATGATAATACATCAAAGTCGATGAAAAACTCCGTACTATTTGAGGGCATTGACCTTGACACCTTAATAACACAAAAGAAGGTTCTTTTTTTCCCCTTTTTTTTTCGGATGGGGGAACTTTGGGGACGAGATCATGTTGACCTACTTATGTTTTGGTAATTCGTTTCCACCAAACGAAGGTGGTTGTGTTGTCGAAAGGACCTACCAATGCTTACAAGTTACTGGGAGTCTTGGTGGCTATGTGGCATTCAGGGTTCGTTCTTGTACTTTCATTCTTTCATGTACGTGTGTGTATGAGCCTGATTCCTTTGTTGAGTGCTAAAATTTGGAGACAAGACAAACATCGACAAAATTTTCTCCGATATTTCTGAAACTTCCATCGAAATTTTCATAATTTGAAGGTCTCGAAATATCTTTTGGGTGTAAACAAGTTTTTCGATATTTATCGAAATTTTTAAAAAATTTTGAGCAGTGTTTTAATTTAATCTTAGAAGATGTTTTGAGACTTTAAAAATACTGAAATTTTGGGGGAAAATTTTAAAATATTGAGAAATTTTTGTACGAACGGTAAAATTTAAGGAAAATTTTGGTTAATATCATTGTAAATTAGTAAAAATGTTGATTTATTAGAGGTTGTAGTGTATTGTTTTTTATACAATTTTAGTTTACATCAAAATTTCAATATAAAACAAACATTCATAGTTTTTGTAATTTTTTCAATATTTTCATCAATATTGATATTTTCTTTGAAATTTCTGTAAATTTAGAGTATTGATATTTTCATCCTTGGAGACAACATACTGCATTTGGAGCTTTTTTTTTTTTTTTTAATTTCTTTTAATAGGTTGTGCGGCGGAAAAAACGTTATGCCATGGATTTAAAGCATATTGGTTAATGATAGTCGTCATCTCATGTTTGAAGAACCATTGACTCAGACGCTTAATTCCTTGATCAAGGTAAAATTCGACAAAGTGTTGTTGTCACTGTATGACAAACTGTGTCTTTCACATTTAGCTTTTTCTCTCATTTAGATGCTAAAAATAGAACTTTTAGAAATCCATTTAGCTACACTGCCTTAAGTGGACAAAAGCCTACCTTCGCACCATAAATGAGATGACTTTTCACACGGTTTGCTCCAACCAGGTTTGCAAATCTAGAGGGGCAGCTATCGAACCTTTGTTACAATTGTCAAGTCGTTTGCAACTCGTGACAGCGCAGGTTAGTAACTTCATTTATTTTTTATTTTTTATTTTGTATCTTTGTTTACGTGTAGTTTATTGGTATTTTGACTGTATTCTTAAATTTCTTTAAACAGATTAACAAGGCAACACATCCAGAAAAACCATTGGTGCGAGAAGAAAACCAGATTGATGAAAGCAGCGAAGAAGACGACGGCAAAGTAGAGGATGTGCTTTACAAAGAAGAAGATTATGACAGCTAGGCGATTTCATTTCCACGAGATGAATCATTCAGACGAAGATATTGGATTTTCCTTATTCAGATGAATCATAGTTTTGTGTTTTTTTCTTTTGGTTCTATATTTGGCTGTAATGCAATGCTAAAGTAGGTGTATTGATGTATATTATTTGTTGCAAAATTAATGCGATAGAAACAAAGAATAAAAACACATAGAATTTACGTGGAAACCTAAAACGGGAAAAACCACGGGCAGAGGAGAAGAAAATTACTAAACTCGTGAAGATTACAGTGGAGGCGTTAGGGAGGCTTAAACTTCGGTAAAAACAAACCCTAACGTAATACATCATATATATAGATATAGGCAAAACCCTAAGGGCTCAAAAACATAAATTAAATGGCCCAACAACACAGGTCTGTACCGCGAGGGCTCTGCTCTTGCACCTCCGACGAGATCAGTGGTGGGCTACGGGATCGGGCCTATCAACCCGATCCTTCCGCTACCACCACAGATCTCATAAAAAATCCCATTTTTTGTTTTTCACCACACTTTGTTGCACCGTTAGCTTTTCGGGTTGGGTCAAACTAAATTCAGGTCACCATACTTTAACATTATTTGTTGAAGAACAAGCGATTTTTGAAGAAACTTATGCTTGTTCTGTGTAAACTCTTTCATGTTGATCTCATTACTGAGAAATAAGAAAATGTGGTCAAATACTTATTTTATTTGCGTTTTTTTTTTTTTTAAATCAGGGATGTTAGTTCTGTAACTTTTCTAGGGAAGAAAATGTCATCTGTTTGCTGCTTTTTTCGGCTACTCGTCTTTTAACGTCTGAGCATGTTGCTTTATCACGATGTTGGTCGTTTTCAAGTATTGTCTAGCGAGGGATTATCATTTTGGATATAAATAAGGTTAGTGTCGTTTATAAGAATACTGTTTTCAAACTTCAATACAAGAATGCTGTTTTGGGTTCCGTTGTTTGTATGAAAAGTATCGTCGTTCAAAAGTAGCCCTTCTCTTTGTATTACTCCATGCGTCCATTTCTAAAATAGCCGTCGTTTTCACCTAAATAAATAAATAAATAACAGTCCTTTCTAGAAATCAAAGTCGTTTTTAAGTTATTGTCCTTTCTTCAAACTTCTTTCCGTCGTTTTTCATATAATTCGTGGTTTTAGCTGAAGCCTCGCGGGTACGATCTCGTTTTTTCAAAATATTGTCGTATGAGATATTTTCGTTCAAAAATTGTCACAAGATAAAGAACCGGGACAGAGACAAAAATAAAGCCGAAGTTTTAAAGCAAAAGAAGAAAAAGTATTCTGAATGTTGTTTTTATTTCAATAAATAATGGCCTTTATATAGTCTGTATATCAATGGGAATAAACAAGAAAATAGCAACTAACTGTCAACTCTCTTTGACCACTAACACGTAATAACACCATGACACAAAGCACATAGCACTAACCAACGTGCAATACTTTCTCCTGTTTACTAGCTAATGACTAGCCTGCACTATTGTCACTAGTAACATACACTTTTAACCAGGAAAAAACAAACAAACAAACGCCTTAAAACTTGGACAACATAATAGACTAATTTATTTAACATTCTCTCCTTTAAACTGATAAACAGATAAACATATCATTAGTTTAATAAGAGAGTCAATTCCAAAGCATCATCCCTTGAATAGAATTCATCAATGTGAAAACACCAAGCAGCTTTCTTAGCTTATGAAATGCAAGCAACTTGAGAGGCTTGATAAAAATGTCAGCAACTTGATCCTCAGTTCTATAGTAAACAAGATTAATGACTCCTTCCTTTGTCAGGTCCTTTAAGAAGTGAAACTTCACATCTATGTGCTTGCTTCTTCCATGTAGAACAGGATTTTTGGAGAGTTTGATTGCTGAATTATTGTCACAGAAAATTACAGTAGCTCCCTCTTGCTTGAAATGCAACTTTTCCAGAATCTTCCTTAGCCAAATAGCTTGACAAGCACAAGAAGTTGTAGCAACAAATTCAACTCAGTTGTTGATAAAGTAACAATAGGTTGCTTCTTTGAAGACCATGATAAAGCTCTTGACCCAAGCATAAAAATATACCCGAAGTGCTTCTTCTGTCATCTCAATCTCTAGCATAATCACTATCTATAAAGCCAGATAAATTTGACTTTTCTCCCTTCTTATAAAACAGCCCAAAATCAACAGTACCTTCCAAGTATTGAAGGATTCTTTAGATGCATCTCCCTTGAACATTCCATGTACCTACTAATGAGACTCACGGCATACATTATATCAGGTCTTGTTGTCGTCAAATACATCAAACTTCCTACAATTTGCTTGTAGAGTATGCTGTCCACCTTTCTTTCGTCTAAATCTTTGGTTAGCTTCAAACCAAACTCTAATGGAGTGCTCACACAATTGCAATTCTTCATTTGAAGCCTGTCTAGAATGTCTTCGACATATTTCTTTTGAGAAAAAAAATCCATCAACAGATTGCACCACTTCAATACCAAGGAAATAATGCATCATTCCAAGATCAGACATATCAAATTTAACCATCATGGACTTCTTAAAGTTTCTCAACATGACACTATCATTTCTAGTATAAATCAAATCATCCACATATAACCAAGCAATAAGCATTTTTCCTCTATCTTCTATTTTTATAAAAAATGTATGTTCATAGGGACACTTTTGAAATCTTCCCATCAAAAAATAAGCTTATATTCGACTATACCAAGCTTGTGGAGCTTGTTTTAATCCATATAGAGCCTTTTTTAATTTATAAACCTTATGCTCATCTCCAAATTTACATAACGAGGAGGTTGATTGATAAGTACCTCTTCTTCCAATTCTCCATAAAAGAATACCGATTTCACGTCCAATTGGAAGATAGGTCATGAATTTTGCATAGCCAAAGCAATCACCAATCTGATTGTATCATGTCTCGCAACTAGAGCAAAAACTTCTTTATAATCTACCCCAAACTCTTGCTTATAGCCTCTTGCCACTAAACGTTCTTTGTGCTTATCAACTTTGCCATTCTCCTTTAGCTTTGTCTTGTACACCCACTTCATAGCTATAGTCTTTTACCCTTTTGGAAGCTCTGTCAACTCCCAAGTGTTATTTCTTTCAATGGTGCAATTTTAGCATCCATCGCCTTTCGCAAGTTTGATTCTTTAATTGCATCTTTGAAAGCTACTGGATCACAATTTGAAAATACAGCAAAATGAGTAAGTGGGTCTTCATTGTGGTTGATTCCTTGTACTTCATAATCCTCCATCCATGCTGGTCGTCTTTTAATACTCTGAGAATGTGAGCTACTTGCAACATCAGATTGCTCCCTTGATAATTCATCAGTTGTAGGAGCTAGTGGACTTTATGGGGTTGTTGGAACTAGATCTATTGCGTATTGTTCAATCTCCACAAGCTGGTCCCTTGTTCTTTCTCCATCATCATCGAAACTTGTTAAAATTTGTGGACTCGAAACTTGTTAAAATTTGTTGTCCACCTATGTTATCTTCCTACGTCTAGAACTTGTTTTCATCAAAAACCACATCACGACTAATAATAATTTTGTTAGTCGCAGGATTATATAGCTTGTAGGCTTTGGACTGCTCACTAACATCAAGAAAAATGCATTTTTCTCCTTCGTCATCTAGCTTTTGTCTCTTTTGATCTAGAATATGGGCATATGCAATACGTCCAAAAATTTTGAAGTGATCTACTGCAGGTCTACGTCCATTCCAAGCTTCCTCTGGTGTCATATTTTGAACATAAAGTGTAGGACTTCTATTCAAAATATAAATACTACAATTGGTTACTTTGGGCCAAAAATTCTTCGGAATACCGCTCGTCGCCAAAAGACTTCACACCATATTTACAATAGTATGATTTTTTCGCTCACAAACTCCATTTTGTTGAGGTATGTATGTTGCTGTAAGTTGCCTTTTGATTCCTTAGGTCTCACAAAAATTTACAAATTCATATGAGTTATATTCTCCACCATGATCGCTACGAAGAATCTTTATAGGCATACTTGCTTCTTTTTCGACTAACACCTTAAAGACTTTGAAAGCTAGAAAAGCTTTAGACTTCTCTTGTAAGAAATAAGCCCAAGTTTTCTGACTATAATCATCAATGAACATTATAAAATAACATTTACCACCATTTGATGTTGGATTAATGGAATCACAAATGTCAGTATGAACTAGCTCCAACGCCCTTTTTGCTCTCCATGATTTTCCTTTCGGAAAATGGTCTTGACGTTGTTTGCCAATAACACATTTTTCACAAATTTGAGAAGAACTTTGAATTTGTGGGAGACCCATCAGCATTTTTTTTAGTAGTGTTTTTAGACCACCAAAATTCAAATGACCATAGCGAAAATGCCACAGCCATGCCTCGTCTTTCAACCGCGCTGAGAAACATGAGTGAGTTGTAGTGTGAAGATACAAAGGAAACATTCAATTGGCTGTCATTTTAACTTGAGCAATTAAGCCCAGTTTTTCATCTTCAATTATGCAAACTCCATCTTTAATAGTGATTTCAATCCCTTTTCTTAAAGCTGAAGAATGTTGAGCAACTTTGTTCTCAAATCTGGAACAAAGAGAACATTAGAAATAGTTTGAATAGAGTTACTCTTGGTTTGGATTGCTATCGTTCCTTTTCTCGTAACAGAGACTTTGGAATTGTCACCAAACTTCACAGTATCATGAAAGGTCTCATCCAATTCAGTGAAGGCAGACTTGTCTCCACACATATGTTTGCTGTAGCCTGTGTCTAAGACCATAGATTCTTGTATGTTTCCTCTTTGGTATGACAAACCATCAACAAGGACACTTCTTCTCCCTTCTCTACAAAGTGTGATTTTGCACCATGTCTTTTAGACAAATTAGTTCTACATTTTGACTTGTAGTGGCTAAACTTGTGACATCTAAAGCACTCCATGTTAGACTTGTCTCCTGACTTTGGTATGTAATTGATTGACTGGTGACCTCCACGTCCTCTTCCTTTCCTTTGAGAATCATGAACTTGATTCTCTTCTGCCTTTTGTTGCAAGTTTCTACAATCATTGTTCCTTCTGCATTTTCCTCTTCTTTGGTCTTGTTTGCTTGGAGTCGAAGGCTGATTGTTGGAACAGGTTTGCAAAGCTTGCTCTTCATTTTCTTGCTGAACCATTTTTTGTTCATAAATTAGCAAGGAACTCTGCAGTTCATCAATTGAAAGCTCCTCAATATTATAAGCTTCCTCTATAGAGCAATTGAAAGCTCCTCAATATTATAAGCTTCCTCTATAGAGCAGGCAACAAAATTAAATTTTGATGTCATATTTCAATGAATTTTCTCAACTATGTCAACGTCCTCTGACTTGTCACCGAGGATCCGCATCTTGTTAACAATAGTCATTGTCCATGAAAAATAATCTGTAACCGATTCTCCTCATTTCATCCTTAATGTTTCGAACTGTGAACGAAGTGCTTGAAGTTATTGCCTCCTTGCTTTTGTTGATCCTTGATACTTCTTCTTCATCGAATCCCAAATATGTTTGGAGGTATCTTTGCAAAGAATTGTCTCCAAAGTTACTCAGTTAATTGCTTGAAACAAATAATTTTTGGCCTTAAGATCCTTCAACTTTAATGCCTCAAATCCTACCCTTTGCATCTTTGAAAGTATTGTTCTAGCTGCTAGTTTTGCTACTCTAGATACAACCACATGCCAAAACTCCTTGGACCTTAAAAAATTCTCCATAAGCATGTTCCAATGATCGTAGTGACCATCAAAGCGTGGGATCACTGGTTGAACAAATGTTTCGGATGCCATCGATGTTCACTGTTGCAAAAAAGAAAACACATGAAATAAAAAAAGACGAGCTATAGCTGACTTTATCTCACTTCCCTGTGTTTCCCTTGGCCTTACTCTTTTTGTTTTTATTCTCTTTCACTCCCCAGTTTATCTCTCAACATTGACAAGCTGGCTCTAATGCCACTGTTACAAAATAAAAAACTGGGACGGAGACAAAAATAAAGCTAAAGTTTTAAAGCAAAAGAAGAAAAAGTATTCTGAATGTTGTTTTTATTTCAATAAATAATGGCCTTTATATAAGCTGTACATCAACGGTAACAAACAAGAAAATAGCAACTAACTACCAACTCTTTTTGACCACTAACACATAATAACACTATAACACAAAGCACATAGCACTAACCAACGTGCAACACTTTTTCCTATTTACTAGCTAATGACTAGCCTACACTACTGCCACTAGTAATAGACACTTTTAACTAGGAAAAAACAAATAAACAAACGCCTTAAAACTTGGGGGATTTTTAAAAATGACATTTTCAAAAAATATCTTTTGATCAATGATCTCTTTTTTTTTTGTCTTTTTTTGGCACCAAAAAACAAGCTTTTTGGGCATGAAAACGGCTCCATTTTTTTTTGTCCTATTTAGGTTACTTACCTTGCTATAGTTTTTTTTCCTTATCTTTTTGAAAAAAACTAGAGCAGTTTTCCTGCTTAGAAAAAAGCGTGTTTTTTGGTGCAAAAAAAAAAAAAAAAAAAGAGGTCATTTCCTCAATTAAAATTTTTTTGGGCCTTTTTTCCAAATTCTTCCAAAACTCGGACAACACAACAGACTAATTTATTTAACAAAAATAGCCATATAGTTTGAAAAGTAGGTTAAAACTTAAAATAAAAATTTAAATACTGTAGCATATGAGAGTTTTACACTGTAGCAAACTATTATAATATATGAGAGTTTTACATTATAACAAGTTGAAACTTAAATTTTGAACTTATTTATCAAACAAAGCAATTTTTAAGTTCAAACTTATTTATCAAACAAAACAAAATTGCTGTCATTTTCTAAATTTACTATCGTTTCCGGAAATTTAAATCATTTTAAGTTAGCAGCCTTTTCTCTATTTATATATATATATATATATATTTTGTCGCAGGTAGAATCTCGTCTTTATAAATTTTTGTCGTATGATATATTTCCTTCTTTGTTTTATCGTTTTTTAAGTTGTTCTCTATTCGATATTTTTCGTTTTCTGTTTTATCGTTTTTTAAGTTATTCTATATTTTTTTGGTCGTTTCTCATATAATTTGTGGTTTTAGATACCGTTGTGGTAGAATCTCGTTTTTTAAAGATATTGTCGTAGGAGATGTTTTAGTTTTATTTCCTTCATTTAAATATTGGCACAATGTCGGTGTTCATTTATTGTCGTTTTCTAGAGGTTTGTTGCATGCTTGGTTGGCGTTTCTTTGAATCATTGTGGTCTGTACGATGTCTGAAAACGTATATTTCCCTGTCGTTTTGCAGACATAATGCGGTTTCAGTGGGAGCCGGTTTTTAAGAAAAATCCTTTTCATCGGGTCAAAACTGAGATGGTAATTCATCCATAGTGATCTGTCTTAAATAGGGCATAAAAAACCCCGTATTTAAAGGTACAATCGGTCGTGGGTTATAGAGCAATGACGATGACGGGTATAAGTCTCCTACCTTATTTTTTATTTACCGTTCCGTTTAATTTAAATTATATTTTTAAATTAAATCTATTATGTGTAATATGTTATAATATATATAATTTTAAATATAATATTATACTATATAATATCTATAAAAATTTTAAAAAATAATTTTCTTTTATTTTTAAACTTATAATTTTATATACGTGTGTCAATTAATTAATTAATTATTTTATTATGAAAATAATTAATTAGGTAAACGAGATATTATGATTACCTTGAACCGGTGATGAGGAAACCTACCATATCTTTTGCCATATGCCGGGTGGTGGGGCGGTAATGGGGCTTGTTTTTGTTAGTGGGGCGGGTTGGTGGGAAAACTATCCCACTACAAATCCATCCGTTGCAATCCTTAGTTAAAATCTCACTACTCACAAAATACGTTTTAGACCGAGATCTACTGTTTTATGTGTAGCATAGTTTTTAACTCTATAAGGTTGAATAGGAGTGCTCTGGATTGTCAAATGTGGTTGTCTAAATTACCGTCATTCGTAATTTTGTCATTTATAATTTTCATGGGTGGCTTTTATGATGTTGTCTCGTACATTTTATTTTTTTTAAAGGAAATAGGACATTGCATTTTTGAATAACAGTTTTGCTTAGTATAATCGCTTTTCAGTTTCCACCGTTTCTACTAAATGTTAATGACTTGCAACGTTTTTTTTTTTTTTTCCTTTTTATTAACTTTCTTTTGGCACATAGTCTCTAACGGGAGAGTTTGAATCATTTATAGTGTGAAGCTTTTAACAACTACAATATAAAACAAAAAATAAATATTAAATCATTTGTTTAAACCCTTCTCTTAAACACCGTTTGAATCTTTTAGTTTGGTAGGGTTGCAGTCTTTTAAACATCCTCGAATATTGTATTTCCACACTATTATCTTTTATTTTTAAATAAAGTCGAATTATATTTTGGTACCTAACTTTTAAACTATTTCAAAATAATCTTTCCTCTATTAAATTGTTCCAAATTAGTCATTCCACCCATTCAACTTTTAATTTTGTTTCACGTACCCATGATTTATTTGTCGGGTGGCACACATGCATGTTTAAGATATAAGATCCACGAGGCCTCAGAATCAACTTTCCAATAAATTCTATAAAGAAAACCGACATTTGTGGAGAAAGGGAAAAAAAAAGAAGACTGAATAATAATAATAGAAAAAGCAAAAGAATGGCTATATACAAAGTCTGGTTCTTGAACAAAATTAGGTTTTTTTGAGGATTCTTTTTATGCAAAATGAATTCCAGGCAGTATGGAGTGTAACAATAATAGCCTTGATCTCCTCACAAGTGGAATGCAGAATCTATTCTTCCAGCACTAACAAGCATGGAATCGCATTCCTCCCATTTTAAACATCCTTGTATATATATTATTAAACAATATTATAAGCCACCAAAATCATATAATTACTTTTATCTCTCATAAAACTTGATTAATTACTTTCTCGTTGCCACCCCATTTGGAGGTAAAGTAAACGTTACCATCCCCTTTTAGCGCCCACTTTTTTTTGGTATATATTTTTACATTATTCTACATGCATTAGGATTTTCATCACTAAATATGGACATGATATTCCCATTGCTGCTGCTACTCCCACTATTGTTGTAGTAATAATACTGATTTTGGTCCTGAATATGATAATTGTCGTCGTACAACCTGTCCATTCTAGTGTAGTAATGCGCATGTGGTCTTGGTGGTGGCAGCCTCACATATTCATGATATTCAGTCACATAAGGCGATGGTGTGTACATGTTGTAGCTATGTGTCACATAGACCGGCTGCTGCTGCTGCAGTGGTGGAGGTGGCGGGTTCGGTTGAGGGGGCGGGACCGGGGACACGTGCACTGGCCCCTCAGGTGGGTGTCCTTGGCTATTATGGTACTTGTTCCAGTACCCATTATAGCCATGGTGTCCATAGCCATACCTATAGCCATAATCAGGTGGGTGATGGTATATGACATGAACCTCTCCCACATCTTTTGGTTTTGAGCCGGCAGTCACAGGGGAGGGTTGAGGCTCTGGCGGCGGTGGCTGCAGGTTCTTAGGCGGTGGTTGGTCCTTTGGCTGGTCGGCCGGGGGAGCCTGTTCGGGTGGTGGACCAGGCTCCGGCGGTGGAAGGTTAGCTGACTCATGGGGAGGTGGTGGTTGTGGTGGTGGTGGTTGATCATTAGTATTGGTGTTATTACCTTCCTGTGGTGCAATTTGATCATTCTGTGGTGGGGGTTCTTGTGTTGGTTCTGTGTGGGAGCAAATTGTGGCTATCTTTCTTGTCTTCTTAATGGCTTTCACAATCTTCTCTGGATCTGCCCACCCAATTATTATCAACTTTTGCTGAGGGAAATCTATATGCAAATCATATATACCTGTGGGGGATAAAACAAAAGCAAAAAAGAAAATTAGTACATGCCCAAATTATCTTCTTCATTTCCTAGTTTACTTTTGTTGATAGTTTAGCATATTTTTGTGGAGAATTAATTGATCTACACTACCAATATTTTCATAACCATTCCAAGATTTCATGTATTTTTTCTTGTTGTCAAGAACCAAATTCTGCTGCACCAAGCACTCAAATGAATAGATTTTAATGGGATCAAAAAACCATTTTCATGTAAAAGGGCTTACCATTTATGCCATGAAGAGCCTTCTTGATCTTATGAACGCACCCATTACAGTCCATTCGGACCTGTATCTCGGTGACTCGAGGTTTCTGCATTAGATGATCACAAAAAAAATCTATCAAAAATTCGTGCTATGGAAGAACAAGATTGCGTTATTTATTAGGAGGAGCACATACGCACCTCTAAATCTGGTACCATTAGGAAGAAATAGAGGGAATATAGAAATGAAAGGGAAAAAAAAGACTTTTTTTTTGCCCTCTTGGTGTGAGATGAGGAAGTTGGAGAGTAGCATTGAAGAATCAAGTGGTGGTGGCATTTATTTTGTGTAAGGCTTGGAAAGGAATATTTGAAAGGCAAAAGATGTGGGACATGTAAAGAATCTCTTTACATGAAAGGGAGAGGAAGAGAGATGGGTGCTTGATCAGCCAAAAGAAGTCATTGTAAGATTTGCTTAGAGGGAGAGAGAGAGAAGGCAAAACTAAAAAGGGTCTTTTTTTTTTCTTTTCTTTTCTTTGTGTGGACATTGCAAGTTTGAGCTAGAAGGAATTTTTTTTTTTTTGCTTTATGATAGAATGGACATCTATAATTGAGGGGAAGTCTGTTTATGTTAGGATGTCCAAAACCGCCCATAGAAAAGAAATTAAAGCTGAAAAAAAGACCCCTTTTTTTTTGTGTAACATTTTCCAATCAGTCAAAAACAGTCAAAGTAGCTTTTGAGGTTGTAAGGATATCCACTCCCGTGGAATCCTTTTGTCACAAGGAAAGGATCACTCTTGATATAAAAATTGACGAACATTGAACTTATACTTTGTTTGATGAAGTACCCTCTCTCTCTCTCTCTCTCTCTTTTTTCACAGAAAAGGTTGATGGAAGTTTGTAAATCAGATTCTCTCATTGGCATATTTTAATGAATTGGGATTTGTTTCATTTTGTGATATGAACTGAAATATTAAATATTGGTGCTTTAGTTCTCTAATATTCGTTTCCTACTGTTGGAATTTGGCCTAATGTTTTAGGTCATAAAACTAAAATGTAACAAACAAGGAGAACTCAAATCTGGTTGCAGATTATCAAAAGAGTCCTTAAACCAAGTGCATCAATTTTCATCTGGTTGTATGTGTTCATTGTCAAACATCAGAAGTCAACGAGTTTCACTGAAAGAAGAAATTGACAAAGGCATTTTGTAACTTTCCTCAGTGTGAGATTCTGGGTGTGTTAAAACAAAATTACTTGATGCTTTGGACTTTTGATCTTACACTTTCTTTTGAGGCTTGAACTCAGAAAAAACATGACAATTTTTCTTGTGGAAACGAAAAAGATACCCATGATGTGTATATGTAATTTTACTGTTAGATTTACAAAAACAAAAAAAAAAAAAAAAAAAAAAAAGATTTTGATAAGATTCAATGATTTCAAAATTTACATTACCAATAGGGATTCTACTGAAGAAGTTCCTTAAAACCATGGAGTACAAGTGATAATATAGAGGGTAATATAGAGGGCAGGGGCAAGTTGCTAGCAAAAAAAAAGTCAACTAAAAATTCCAACAATGAACCATCCCAAACCCACCACGTGTCACTACCATTGGTGAGATTTTGAGAAAAGAGACTAGGTTTTCAGCAGTTGATTATGTTTTAGCTGGGGTTTGCGCTGACACACCATACACTTGTGATATTGGCCTTTTCATTGGTACCGTTAATTGAAATTTTTTTTTTTTTAATTTTCCTTTTTTGATAGTGGTTCTTCTTTGTGGAGATATTCAGCTTTGTATCTGAAATTTTCAAGTTAAGCAAAGCCTACCTGGCACAATAACATCTTTAATGCATTTAGAAAATTATTATTATTTTTCTTTTTTTAATATATTTTAGCTTCCAATGTGTAACCATTTTCTAAGATTGCGAGTACAAAGTGGGAACAAAGAAAAGCTAAGAACCAGCCTATCATTTGAGGTCGGATCTAAAAAGTAGTACTTAACTTTTTATTTAATTAATTTTTCTTTTAATAATTAAGATTTCATTAGCTCGTGATCATTTGTTTGTTTTGTTTTTGTTTTTGTTTTTGTTTTGGCTTTTTTTAATTTTTAATTTTTTTTTATTTTTTCTGGGATATTTGCAAAGACAAAAGTGGCATAATTTTTGCTGTCACAGAAACTATAGCTTCCATTTAACTTATTATGAGTGGGTAGGAAAGAATTTTGCCATTTTAGGGCAAACTAAACCTTTCAGATGCAATAACCCAAAACTTTAAATACTCAAACGTCAAAAAGGAGCCAAAGCCAATTCGACCTTTGGGACGAAAGCAATTAATACAGAAAATGGACCAATATGTTGTAAATCAATGCATATATATACGTGTGTGTGTATGTATATATATATATATATATATATATTGGGATGAATTGTAGTGTGTCTGCTTGCAATTTTTTTGACCTATATTTTTTTTTCGTGGCTAGAAGAAAAGAATATGTACAATTTTTGTTAATACGATAAAAAAAAAGAGATTGCAGGAGAAAATTATTGAGAGGTTATTTTGGTGAAAACATAGTGTAGTGCCAAAAAGAGATGAAAACATTTACTAACTCTCTTTTTGGCGTCAAAACAAATTTGGGAATATTACAGGCTGGCATATTTCAATTTTTATGCCTTGAATTGCCATTCTTGTTTGAACATGGTGGAAAGACAACATAGAGGAAATATGCAAGATAGAAGAAAATTTTTGAGCTTATTCTCCTAATAGCCTAGGCAAAACAAGAAAAAAGAAAAAAGGAAGGAAGAGAAAGAAAAGACTTGATTAATATTTGTTTACTTTGAGATAAAAAAAAAAAAAAATGCTTGGCTTGGAGTAATAATAAGAGATTGAAGCTTGTGACTTTGTTTATTCTAGATTCTATATTTGATGGAACGTATTTTTGCCTGATATGACAACTTAGAAAAATTTGAAGCAATCTTTATTTTTTATTTAACTAAACTTGACACATGAGTTGTTAAATTTTAGTTGGGTAAAGATGACTTTCTATAAATACACTTACTAATTGAAAAATGACAAGCCACTTTTCATTTCACTTTAAACGCAAAATTGGTCGATTACTTGGCATAGGTACAAGAAGTTTAAGTGCTTTCTAAAAGCAAAGGGAAATAGAGGGGACAAAAAAAAAAAAAAAAAAAGAGAGCAAAGCATGGGAGAACAGAGGAAAGAGAACAAAATAGTGATAACATATTTTAGAAAAGAAAATTAATTGGGTGTTTGGAATAGTAGTTTAAACTAAAAGTTTAAAATGTGAACAGTCTAAGGCTCTCACATGCTACAGTAAAAAAAAAAAAAAAAGAAGCTACAGTATAAAGCTTTTACATGCTTAAACTAATGCTTTATACTACTCTTCTAAACACACTTCCTAAAATTGGAATTATGCGCTTTTGTGTAGTCTATGGCTGCTATGGCTTTGGCATGAGTCAATAACTCACCAATGAAGAGGGATTAAATGCTTAGTTTGGTTGGACTTTGGGTAACAAAAGTCCCAAAATGCATCAAAAACAGGTTTCTTTCATGAGATTCCACTTCTTTTAGAAATTATTATCGGGCCTCATTTTTTCCAAGTTGCATGACTTTTACATGAGAAGGATGTTTTCCTTATTGCTGTTTTATTTATTTTTTAATAAAACGTGGGCTTTGGAAAATCTTTTGTCGTTTTTCAATGCTGTTGTCGATTTCACCATATAACATTGTATTTGTTTGCAAACCTGCTGTTACTTGTATATTGATGTCATTTTACCACATTGTTGTCGTCCACATGTCATTCCATATTCCAACTTGCTTTTTCTTTGGAGGTATTTTGTCATTAAAAATTTCACAAAACTTATTGTTTGTCGAAGATTTAGTACAAAACTTTGATCTAAGAATGCAGTTCAAATCACAAAGTTATGATTCATATCAACTTCACAAGATTTGAATTTGTGAACAACTGTAATTCAAACTCTTAGTTTGAGCTACATTTCCATATCGTCTAGACTCTCGATTAATAGTTAACACAACCAAGAAATATTTGCTTCGCTTAAGTCAACATTGGAAGAGCATTGCTAGAGGTTTTAAGCTATCTTACCACATTGTTTTGTACTAAATCTTGACAAATGAGTTTGTTAATTTTTAATTGAAAAAAAAAAAAACAACTTTCTATAAATATAGTCGCTATTTGAGAAAGAACTTTTCACTTAACATTTCCTTTGGTGCAAAGAAATGTGTTAGAATACATGGGATATTCATGAAGAGTTTTTAAGAACTGTCCTTTGCCTAAAATAGGTCATGTTTAAGGACTCCTTGTGTAGGCTGGAATCATTCAAGGAACATAATCACCGAAGTCTCATTCCCGCAACACAATCAAGAGAGTAGGTCCCGCAACGATCTTCGAACGAACTAGCGAGAATAACCTCATTTTAGCTATTCAAATCAGTCTTAAATTTTCCTGTATACTGCAACAATCCTCATTTGGAGAGAGAGCGGAATAGAGCAGAGGAACACAGGACAACGGAGGAAAACAAACAAAAACAGAACAAAACAGAGTAAAGCAGGGGAAACAGAGGACAAAACAAAGGCAAACAGAACAAAACAGAGTAAAAGCAGGGGAGAAAAAGCAGCGGAAAACAAAAAAAAAAAAAAAAAGTGGGAAAAAGAGAAATAATTATTCGTGTATTTGTTGAGGGATTGTTGTAAGTTGAAAAATCAACAAAAACTTTGCATTTCTGTGTAATATAGGTTTAATATCGCTTTCCAACTGATAATTATTATTTTTTATGGTGCAAGATGCTCTTGGTAAATTTACACTTTAAAAGACAAGAAACGTAAAAAGATTTACAAATTTGTTTTAATGTTTTACAAATTCGTCGCTTGTTACAGCTGATTTTATTTTGTCGTCGTTTCTATTAATGTCGTTTTTGTGATATTGTCGTGTTTAGTTACTTGTCGTTCTAATATAGTTTCGCCGTTTTCAGGTTTCTGCGTTTCTATGCATTGGTGATTGATGACGTCCTTTTTCTAGTGGGCGCCTTGTGACGTCTAGTCCTCATTCAGATTATTGTCGTTTTGCGATTTGATGTCCAACGTGTTTTGTGCGCGCGTTAATATTGTTGTCGTTTTTGATATATTGCTGATATGATTGTCGTTTTTGTTTACTGGCAATATTAATAAATATTTTGGTCGTTACGCTTTAGAAATTTTTTAATTGTTGACGTTTCTTATAGTTCTCTCCGTTTTTTACGTGTGTAGTTGCTGTCTTTTAACAAATTACTGTGGTTTCCACGTTACAAGTTGGTGGCTGTAGTTCTTTTTTTTTTTGGTAGCTTTCTGTGTTGATCTTTCAGGTTGAACGCACTGATGATTACCATTCTTATTAGTTTTATTTAAATTTTCTCGGTTGATGTCGTTTAGTGTTATTATTACAATTCTATCTTCCAGTTTTTGTGTTGTTGTCGTTCCTCTTATTTTGTCAACTTTCAGCTAACTAACGTTGTTGTCTTTTCATGTACTGTTACTTTTCAGTTTTTGTTCTGGTTTTTCTAAGAATGTTCTTGGATGTCTAATCGGTCGTTTTTCCGTATTCTGTAGTTTTTTAGTTCTGATGTCGCTTTTCATTTATGTGAATTTTCTGTAATCGGACGGTTTCAGACTTTTTTTAAATGTTTTTATCTGCTCAAATAGTTTAAAAAATGGCTTTAAGTGACTTTCTTTATTGCAGAAAAAAGGATGATTTCTTTCTTAACTTTTCACCCCTTCATATTATTGTACTTTTCTTTGAAGTTGCTGTCGTTTCAATAAAGTGTTGTCGTTTTATACAGTTCTTGTCGTTTTTTATGTTTTGTGGTGTTGTCGTCGAGTATTGTCTTCATTTTCGGGGCGGACCTCATTGATGCTTCCTTGTTGTCTGTCATGAATTCATATGCTGGAAGCTATTTTTCTATATCATTTTGGAGGCAAGATTCTTCGAATATATATATGTAGGCTTGATGATTAGTCGTATTTTCTGGTTATAGAATCAATAACCAGTGGAAAGTCAAGTATTTTTAGCTCCAAGAAATAAAATAATTTGAGACTATAATGCATCTAAATCAAGTCTCAGATATCCTAGGAAGATACCCTTTTGGAAACTAAAACAAGACTTGGACTTCTGTCTAAATATCCAAGAATAACAATCTTTCCATTAATTTGTAGTAGAAGTATTGTATTGCACACCAACACCATGTATATAGATCACGTTAACTATATGCGATTCTATACTAATTCTAGTATAAGAATAGAGTTATTTTCTTAACACAATTTTAACAATGTAACATCCAAAGCTCAAACGACAATAAGACACAAACTAGGCATAGGCACCGGGGTTCTCCAAAAGGAAGGACTCCACAACTTTGAAAATGGCCATACCCTTCTCTTTGCCTTCCTTAAGTTCCTCTTCATTGATCAAAAAATCTCCTTTGGTGTTGTATTTACTTGTCAACTTGCACACACATCCTCCATCGGCAGCAGCCTCAAACTTCAGTTGATGATCGACAGATGCAAGCTTGTCACCCAATACATCCCCCTCTATCAAGGAGTACTTGCAAACAAAGTTTTCATGGTCGAGTTCGTCGATCCGGTGCTTCACATATTTGAAAGGGCTAGCTGCATGCACAATGGACCAACCACACACAATCCGTTAAATAGAAGGGCAGTTGCAAGTTAGGGTATTTGGTGCTTTTGCCCTCGGAATTTGTCGTTGTGAATAGATAAGTTACACCTTGAACTCTTGATTTTAGTAAGTTATTTTTTGAAATTCGGTAACATATTACAAAGTACCCCGAATCATTAACAACTGTTAAAATTTGGATGGAAATGCTTGGATTTGACATGACTACTCTGTCATCATAAGAAATTCTAGTATTTGATGCTTCGTCCAAATCTTAACAATGTTCATCAATTTAGGGCATTCTGCAAGACTTTTTCAAATTCGGGGGCAATTTTTTGAAATTAAAGTTCAACGAGATAACTTGCGAAGTTGCAAAATGTTTAGGGGGCAAAAAGGTCAAAAACCCTAAAATTACCAAACCTAAGTCTACTTTGTCCTCATAATATTGCTTACCATCAGTGAAGTTAATCAGTTCAATGGTCCCAGCTCCTCCATCTCCTTGAATCACATCAACACTGGCAATGAACTGAGGCAAGAGCTTTGGTATCAAATTTTTGGAATCCACTACCAAAGCCTTGAAGATGCGGCTCGGCGCAACTGGGCATGGGAACTCTTCTGCCACGCTTGTAACACCCATAATTATTTTGTGTGTTTATTTATTTTTTTAGTATGAGCAAAAATATATTTTTAGTATGGACAAATATATTGGAAGCTTGCCCTATATATAGGCAATAGAGGAGTTCAATTGGCACTAGTTAATTGCTTGAGTTTGAGATAAGCACAAGTTAGGCATGGTCTTCTTGAAGACTTCAAGAAATTCAGCCATTTTACGTGCCTTTTGAAATTTCTGTAGCTGATTAAATTAGACTTGAATGAAGGATTCCAAGAAATTTTGAGAAATTGTAGGCCTTTTTACACATGGGCGGCCCTTATTGGGTTGTTGTAGGTTCACGGAAAGTAGTGTATGAAATCCCACATTTTTTTGTGGGCTTCTCAGCATTATGGACCCCATAATTTTGGCCTCAGTTTCTTCTTCATTTTTCGTTTCATAGAATTTTCAAGTTTGGGATAGTTTTGTTTGCCATTAAAGACTAATATATCTAATTAAATATTAACTCAAAAATAAAAATGCATTGTCATTTTAATAGGTGAAAAGGACGGTGGACGAAAAAAAGTTTGTCGAGTCAATTTGAGCAGCAGCCTCAAAGTATGAGAATAGGAGGTCAAGTTGTTCTTTTTTAAGCCTTTAAAGTGTTGTTTAATGCTTCAAATCTCTGCCATTAGACGTGATTGAGTTTGCTTTTTAACAAAGAAGAAGAATAAAGCTACAAAACTAATTAATTATATTTTACTTTTCCTAGATGTATAGAGTTAATTTTTTAAAAAAATAAATAAAGAAAAGCCATAGTTACAGGTGATCAAGATCAACATTGTTTATTGCTACAAATACCGCAACTTAGGACACAAATGAGGGGGAAAAAGAAAAAAAAAAAAAAGAAAGAACAAAAATAAAATTCGAATCCTAGATTTAATTTGCAAATAAAAAAGATTGTTAATTGTTACAAATCTCGTACTTGTAGCACAAATTTAATGAAAGTATAATAATAAATTCGACTGCTAGATTTATTTTATAAAAAAAAAAAATCCCATCTACAATTTAAAAAAAAAAAAAAGAGAAAATTTTTCTCTCTTATCTTTTTCAAGTGTATGCCGGTGCCATGAGATAGCCACCAAAACCTCATACATGCCAATATCTCTATCCTTGCCATACTCAATATCTTCTTCCTTGATTTCCACACCCTCTAATTCGATGAATTTGTACTCGCATGTCAAATTACAAATACACCCTCCTCTTCCATACCCCTCAAAATGAACCCCATATGTGACATATTTAAGCTTGCCCATCAAAGCATGTCCTTCTATCATAGCATACTTGCATATAAGTGCCTACTTATCCAGGGCATCAATCCTGTGCTTCACTATCTGTAAGGACTAGCTGCACTACCACCAATCACAAAGACCCCCCTCTAATGATGATACATTAACTTTTTTTTTTTTAATAGACTTTGTTCATTTATTTATTGTCATAAGTACAAGGATATATATATTTTATATATATTAATAAATAGAAGGACAAAAAATAGAACATCTCGATTAGGTCGACACCTTTTATAAGAATGGTTCTGCACTTCAGAGTGCATCAAGTTATAAGTGTTATAGATAACCATTTTTACATCATCAAAGAGGGGAAAAAAGATTGATGAGCTAATCTAGCTAAGCATCATTGAATAATTTACAGTTTTTTTTTTTTTTTTTTCATGTTACAATCATAAAGACCACCTAGATTATGATGTTATAGTGCCATTTTCATGTTCGAAAAACCAGTTTTGTATCACCCAAAAAAAAAAAAAGAAAATAAAAATAAAAAGGTTAGGGAGTTAATATGATCTGACTGGCATTTTAGTGATAAATAATGTTATATTGTCATTTTTCATGTTATAGAAACCATTTTTATACAACAAAGGGGGAAAAAAAAGGAAAGAGAGGAGCTAATTAACCTTCGGTGAAGTTGATGTGTTCCAACAAACTCTATGCTTTTGATTGAAGGGAACATGAGTTTTGGACAGATGCTGTGGGAATCTAAGATTAGGGCTTTGAACATTCTGTCAGAAGTTACCTCGATTATGATTCATGTGTGTTTGACAACCCTGTTTGAATTATATAGTTAGAACTGTTATAGTGTAAAGTTTTTATATGCTATATTAAAATTGTTTTTAACTTTTAGTTCTAACTATATTGCTAGATACACTCAAAGTTGTGACTGATCGTGATGACATCCATCTTACTGGATTATGACCAAAACTAAGATAGAAAGATGGAAAGAAAAAGAATTCAAATTAATATATAGTTGTTTGGGAGAAGAGAAAGTAGAAAGAATGAAATAATAGATTGGTATGAGGTTAATTTTTTATTCTTTATGCATAAAATATGAAGGGCGCTATCCAACTTTTTGTTGTTGTTACGAAGGAATTAGATAATCGCTTGTTGGCAGTTTCTTGTCGGATAAATGGTCTAGAATCAAGATTGTGTAAAGTTTAATTTTTCTCCCAAAAAAAAAAAAGGAGAGAGATGGTAGGGTTCATAATTAAGAACAATGAAAAAATTAACTCAATCCGGTTGAAAATAATGCAATGAAATTCTATCAAAAAAAGATGCGCAAACAGTCATCTTTCTAAGTTTATTCAGTGAGAGAGAGAGAGAAAAAAAATACATGTTAGTTCCCATCGATAGACCTTGAAACTAGTTTGTCTTGCTATGGCTGGATCAAAAGTAATATCGATTACCAACAATAGTCTATTAGATGACTCTCCATTGACCTACCACTTTAAATGAAAATGAAAAAAATTACGGGGAATTTTCATAAATGCTATCTTTTAAAATTTACCTTTTATAAATACCACTTATGTTTATTTTTAGTATCACTTAATAAGTAGTATGAATGAAAGTGTAGCATAAACTTTTCTAAGCGTGACAAAAATAGCTACAACTTTTGAAGGTGCGGTGTAGTAATTTCTCAAAAAAAAAAAAATCTATTAGATTACTGAAAATATTCTACCAGTTTATTCTCCAGTCACTGGTGCTGGACCGTTGACGACCACCACTTCTGTTGAAAATAAAAAGTCTAGAAGATTACCAATATTAATCTACCAAATTACCCTCTATCGGTCACCGGTGGTTCTGGCGGCATTTGGTAGATGACCCAAGTTTTTTTTGAACTGCCCTTACCCAAGTTTAGAACTTTTACTCCTCTTGTCCTCCGCAGATCAAACAATTCAATTGTGTAGATACTTCTCACATAAAAATCATGTTTTCCCCTCTTTTGCAGTCAAGTTATATGGCGATTTATTCAAAACACATTATTAACTTTTGTTAACTTTGGATTCATGACAACAAGAAGTATAGGAAAACAAGAAAGAAAGAAAGAAAAAAAAAATTATAGTAAAAGACACTCAAGAACATTGTTTCTCATCATCTATGAAAGTACTTTTTTAAGCATAGGCATCTCGATTTTGAATGAGGTAGGCTTCCACAGCTTTGTACATGACCAATGCCCTGTCTTTGCGAGCCTTGATCTCCTCCTTAATGCCGTGATTAAGCTCGATATTGCCTTTCGTATGGTACCTTCTAATCATCTTGTTCTTGCTACCACCTTCCGGTGTTGGCTCAAATTTGACATCATAAGAAATGTACTCAAGCTCCCCCATTAGTGCATCACCTTCAATCAAGCTATGATTGTACACATACTTCTCTTCATCAAGCTTGTCGACTTGAATCTTCGCGGATGTAAGCTCGTTTTGACCTGCACATGTTACACAATTAGAAAATAAAATTTTCATCCTTAAAATCTTTTGTAGTCGATCTGCTTGTGAGTTTTATTGGTTCTACATGTTTCATGAAAAAACTTATGATTTTGTCTGAATCATATATTAGTTTAAAGAATCAATATTAAGGAGACGAACTCTAGTTCTTTTTTCTTTTTTTTTTTACTAACTCTCGAGTTATCATTAATTCATTGTTAGATGCAACCTATTGATGTGTCACATGCCTTGAGCGACATTGATCTGCATGATGCTGCCGGCCACCTTTCCACCACCATGGATAATGTCAATGCTCTCGACTGCTTGTGGCATGATCATTGGGATCAGATTGTGAGAATCAAGGACCGAAGTCTTGAAGAACCTAGCCGGAGGAATTGGACTACTGTACTCGTCTGTGGATGTGAAGACTCCCATATTGTTGATTACATTCTTTCAAAATTTGTTCTATTTAGAGGAATTAAATTAGCCAACAGAGAAGAAAATGAAAATGAAAGTTCTTTGAAGTGCTTGTTATGGGGGGATTGATTTATATTGGTCACTCTTAATATTGGTATTGTTTCTTGCTGGTTCTGATCGGCTTTGTCTTGATTTGTTGCATCAAAATTGTAAGATATGTCACAGCCCAATGGGGCGTTATTTTCATGGGATTCATACTTCATATAAATTGTAGAGATAAAAGAGAGAAAAAGAAAAATTACACGGGCCTCACCATAAAATCCAAAAAAAGGTGGGATAACTTCAAAATGGAAAGACTAATTTCTGCATGAGAAAAAAGAGGATATATATGTAAAACAATTCACAGTGGCAACTTAGTTAGAAATTCTCTATACGCATTTTTTCTCATTGTTTATTCTGGCTGGTTGAGATTAAAGATTGATTATTATAACATGTCACCATCTCGTTGAAAATATCAATAAATCCAAAGTGGCCTTACTTGTCATGTCTATAGTATATACCTTTGTTCTTGTTTTAAGGGAGCTATTAACATGTATAGGACTTCTCCTTCAATATATATATATATATATATATATATATATATATAATATGTAGTACTTGGTGTTACAATAAACTATACTCACTTAATTCCTCGCCTCACATTTCATTAGCTAATGGGAGAGTATATGCTGCTCATTCTATCCTAATTTGACCTTTTCCAATATCAATAAATTCCAAAACAATATAATGAAAGTTAACTTTATTTATTAACTACACTATGTACACAATTCAAGGCACATTTATTGTCTCTTGTTTTTTTAAAATTACTTCGTTTACTATAGCTGGAATTTGAGAACTTTGAGATGAATGTCATGTATTGTATAAGTTATCTTTATTTTTTATTTTTTATTTTTTGTGTTATCTTTGTTGATAAAGAAAAGAAGAGAATAATAAGAGAGTTCCCCTATATCCATCAACTTGAGAATTATCACACACACACACACACACACACAAATTAACACTTTTTTTTTGGCTACAATCAATGATAATATTCTTTGTCTTTTTATTTTTATATTAATATAACAAGTAGCTTGAGGGGATGTGCCATAGGCTCATTCATTTTTTTATTTCATTAATTTGAAGTAATTATGTACAATTAGCAAAATTTTAATATTAATAATTATTTTCTCATCTTATAGTTTTTAAGCATACAGATTTTCTTTTGAGAATATTAATTAAACTACACAATTACAACTATAAGAACTGACTATCGTAATATCAGAGTCAATATTGATGTATAACTTACTCACTTTTATTTATTTATTTTTTGTTGTCTAATGAAATATATACATATATATATCTTTTTGTATCAAGGTAAAAGGGTTTTTTTCTATGAAATTTTGGTTTTGTGTTTTTCTTATGCAATTTTTTTTTAAGCACTGCTATATGTCCTGAGCCGGCTGCAGCTCGCTCGGGCAAGAAAAAGTTTTTCATTTTTTTTCAGGAAATGCTCACTATTATTATATACTATAATATTCTATGACGAAAGCAATTAGTGTGCCTTAAAAAAATAAAAAAAGGTAATTAATGAAATTAATATAATCTTGTTCGACGTGTTGATCTTATATCAATACTAAAATATAAACTTGTTCTTAGTGGTTAGAAGAGGAGCTGAGCTTTACATATTTGTAACGATGCAAACTCAAGGCATGAGGTGTCAAAGAAGAGAATTAGCCATGTGAATCAATTTAAGGCATTAGATTAAACAAAATTAAAAAGAAGTAATTTTAGACAATTAGATTGATTTAACTTTTAGTCGAAGAAGCAAAAGGCGTTCCCTCTTTTTTATATAAAGAGATATGGAAATATGGTTATAGGACTTATTATGCATGTGGCTCGTTGTATTTATGAATCTCCTTCATTTGTCGTTTTTTAAGCAACTCCTGCGTAGTTGCAGGGAGAAAGCACACGTATCTAGGAAATAAAATTCCAAAGCTTCCAGAGCCAAGATTGGCATTTTAACCGTGCATAAAATTTTAAGGGTGGCCCACACATGCATTATTGTTATTAATGTAAACCTTTAAACATGTTCATCTACATCAAATTTAATCAATGCTATTATATAGCCGTCCATTTCCGACTTGGACAACATGCTGAATTTTCCTTACCAAGAAAATAAGTGAAAAAAAAAAGGGAATTCATCGTGGCACATTATATTGATCAAGAGCATTTTTAACCTAAACCTTGTAAGTAAATAAGGTTATTCTGTAGTAATTAGGAAAATCTAGTTAAACTTGGCCATTCAAGGCATGCCCACCGCCCTATAGCAAAGATCCTTCTAATAGAAATTTAAAAAGTCTTTCTAGCATTTGAAATACTAGCGGAAGAGCATGCGCCCCGCATGTGTTACAAAAAAAAAAAAAAAAAAAACTTTAAAATAAAAAAAGTTTTTGGAAGAAAAGTAAAAAAAAAAAAAAAAGGTTTGGGGACAAAAAAAAGGAAAGAAAAAACATTACGAAAAGTAAAAAAACATTTCGGCTCAAAAATTAAAAAAAAAAGTTTCAAAAAATTATGAAACGTTTCGAATTTCGAACGTATTGAGAGCATTACGCTAAATTTATTCTCACTTTTATATATATATATATATATATTAAAGATATATTGACTATAAATATAAATTAAATACTCTTGTAAAATAAGACCTACACACTATTATTACGTGGGATCATACTATGTTTTTAAAGCAGAACATTTAATGGCAAATAATTATAGGATGCTTTTTGAAAGTGTGGTTAAAAGTAAAACTTTTAAATTGAAAACTATAGCATATTAGAGCTTAATTGTAGCTCATTTTTTTAACTACTGTGGCGTATAAGAGCTTTATACTATAGCAATCAAAAGTTTTGATTAAAACCAATTTTATCAAACATTACATTAGTTCATGTGTGAAATTGTGAATATGTATATACTTTTTGGAGGCATTTACGCTGCAAATATATATAGGTAACATGCATCCTCCAAAATCAAATCACATCAATTCACATCATAATAAAAACGCACATAAATTTAATACAATTAGCTTAAAATTAGATGGTCTAAAATTGAGAAGCTCCAACCAATATAAGGAGTTTTGGTGCCTGTGATAGAACCCTATATATGTTTTACCTTCTTGAGCCAAATTGACATTGTTTTTACTAGTCTTCTTAAACGGATGAAAAAGGATAAAGTAGGATAGTTCTATTTGTGCTTCTAGAAAGAAGAGCGATTGCAAGATCGTCTTGATATGTTATGTGGTCAAAATCAAATTATAAAGAGTGTCCCTTACGAGGGGCTAAAACTTTAGCATATATGTGGAGTCACTATCATGCACAATAAAATTCAACCGTTATACAATCCCCCCGTTGATTTAAAAGCATGTTAAGACTTTTGACAGAATTTTTTTTTCTTTTTTGTAAGGTCGTCCTCGTTTAGTAGACACGCAATTGAATTGAAAAATAAACGATTCTACGATCCAATCTTCTAAGGAATTGAGTCACGCACTGAAAATATATATATATATATATATATTCACACATACATATATACATATATATATGTATATATATATAGTCAATATCTAGACGCACAAGACCTGCTAGTCTTTTGGGCATTTGGAGTGAAAATTGGGTTACACAAGGTTGACGACAAACTTTGCTCTCAAAATTGCTTCATAATTAGTACAATTTCTATTGCAACACTATCCTACTAATTAGTAGACTTGGAAATCAAGTCACCCAATTAAAACCAACTTGCTACATAATCAAGTCACAGACTTAAAATCTACCGATCATATTCTGACTAAATACCATGTTATTTCCTAAAAGTGGTTTTCTATGAATTGTTGATCGTTAGTGATATGGATTCCTTTTCTTCTTTTTTTTTTTTTTTTTTCCTTTTGGGTCTTGCCTAAGAGCTTGAACTTGGTAATATATTAAGATAAATACTATTATAAAGATGAGCATCTTTAATGTAATGTCAAATTGGTGTGTTTATTATCAAATGATAATATTTGATTAAGAAAATCATTTTCTGATGCAATACTATTCTTGTTGCTAAATACTATTCTTGGTCGAAGTGTACTTTTAAATTTACAAGGTGTTTAAAAAATGAGTTTGAAATAAAAAAAAAATAAGTTTAATCACTGTAATATGTGATAGTTTTATACTATAGTATATTTTACTTCGCATTTATTTGAAACATCAGTTAGAACGTATGTTTTAAGTTGAAACCCAAGCTTTTGGCCCTTCATCAATTACAACTGATGTTAAGCTCAATCAGTTGAAATTGAAGGTTTCAGTTCCAACCAACATTTTTGATCCAAACATGCCAAACACCAATTCAAACTATCATAATCCATTATGGTTCAAACTAATATCTTTAGTTCAAATTGCAAATTATGATTCAAACTCATATTTTTTTGTTCAAACTTTAAATGGTGGTTTCAACTACTTTTAATTCAAACTAATAATTTAACAAAATTTCAAACATTGATTACAAATAAAATCTTGGTTCAAACTCATTGTATTAGTTCCAACCTATTAATTCTAACTGATGTTCTAAACAAATGCTTTATTGTCACGCCCTGTAACCGGGAGGTGATGTGACTGGTTAATTAGTTTAATTGATGCAAATTTATTAGGTTAAAAATTAATTATTTAAGGAAATTTGTTAATTAATAAAAATGCGATGGATTTAAAACTTTTCAAATAGATATTTATAATAATAAAACAAGTAAGATAAAGCAAAATGAAATAAAATAATAAAAAGAGAGAAAAACACGCGTTGGGTCCCATCGGGCCCATAACTTGTGCACACACATGGTATGACAATAATTAAATTACAACCACAATCCAATATAAAAAATGGGAAGTTAAAATGATACATGCTTTGATTAAATGATACAAATAACCTACTCAGGGTCTTCTATTCCTCTCGAGTCCGATCAGTAGCCTCCCAATCGGTCCTAAGCTGTATTCCACCTAGGGAAAAAAGGGTTTAAAAACAGATGAAAGGTGAGCAAAAGGCTCAGTAGGACTATGCTTTAAAACAGATAAATAATTTTGAACTTAAAACTTATCAGTCAAGAAAAGCAATTAGAAAACAGTATTAAATAATAAATTCATTTAAATTATCCTTATCAAAATCAGTTTGTCCAAAAAGTACGTTTTATCTTTCTTGGGCAAATCATAATCATCACCACCATAGTGG
This sequence comes from Artocarpus hirsutus, assembly GCA_946598075.1. Lineage (NCBI taxonomy): Eukaryota > Viridiplantae > Streptophyta > Magnoliopsida > Rosales > Moraceae > Artocarpus > Artocarpus hirsutus. Next base: position 54,327 of record CAMOHE010055174.1, read on the forward strand.
TCCAGCTAGGTTTCGGGACCTGCCCCTAAGGTTGCACTCTACACGACCCAATGTCTGAATATGGCATCATGCCCATTTATGCCTTTCTTTAGTTATCAAAATCTCATTTTACCGAGTGTATTAATTTACGTTTATTGTGCGGTTTATTATGAACATTATTTTGCCCAACAGTTTATAAAAACAACTAATAATTTTTTTTTTCAATCATTCATTAAAATCATTTTGAAAAAAATTCTTTTTGAGGCCAAAATCATATAAAAACATGGCTGCTAAAGAAAGGGGGTAGAAATCCTACCTCAATTTTTGGTATCACAACTCAACACCGCTGTCTCACTCCACTATACGTTAGCTCTATTGAACCACGAACAAACTTAAATGTAAATTAACTTTATTGATATTTAGTTGTAATAATTGAAAAAATCTAAAAATTAATAAGTATGATTAATTAAGAATTTTTCCATAATTACTAAGCTAAATACTTGAGAAAGTACAAGTTTAGAATTTATTAACACACAAATTTGAAGGTCTTAATAATTGTAAGACCTTAGAAATAAATAATGTTGTGAATGCATAAATTTATGTGCTTTATTTATGAAGCATGTAATAATGTAATGTGTGATAGTGCATTGAAATAATTGTTTAATGTGCTAAATTAAAAGTTTATGATTCATTAATTTCATGCATGAGCCAAAGAGGTGATGTATTTGGCAAAAAGTAGAATTTTTAACTTACTATGATGATGTAGAAAATTCCTACATGATATCAGTTTAGTAAAAGAAACCTAGATCAATAGTGATCACGAGCTCTATACCATAATTCAGAAAATGGTGAGCACCAAGTTTAAGTATGCAAGATTTATGACAATTTTACATGATTGATCTCAAAATTTAAGAAGATCATAAAATAAGATAAGAATTTCAAGCGAGTTATAAGGATCATTGGAAGTTCGAGAATTTCAATGTTTTGAATGTGTATAGTTAGTTATTATACACATTAATAATTACATAAGGATTATTATTATTATTGTTGTTGTAATAATAATAGCAGCAGTTGTTATAATAATAGTGAAGGATAGAAGAAGAAGAGTGTTGACTGAGTACACAAACGTTAATCTATAGGTAAGAAGTGGATCCATAAATGACTCCTTTTGAGGAATAGTTTGGGTTATGCTGTAAAACTTGAAATAGTGCTAAGTTCATAATGTGAATTAAATTGACTTACAGATAGTCAATTTAAATTATAAAACTATTTTAAATTAAGACTATTATTTTTATGATAAAATTTGAAGCTTAAAATATGAAAATTTTTAACTAAAAAATATATGTTTTAAATTATAAATATATATATGTATATATATTTATATTTATATTGAGCAAAATTTTAAACACATAATATCTTTCTTAGAAATTCATATACATATGTACATATATATGCATACAGTTGTGAATAGCTAATCACCAGTTTTGAAGACAAACGTATCAAAGTTATTGTTTTAAAATAAGATCAAGAATCAAATTTTAAGTTTTAACCAAGGTTCTTAAATACAAAGTATTATTTTTTAGCAAATAAATAAATAAATATATAATATATATATATATAATTGGTGAAATAAGTGAATCAATGATTTCAAAGACAATACTGTTAATGTTTATGGTGTCAGAATAATCAATACAGTATGGATAAATTTTATGAAAATGGTTTTATGACAGTATGAAGATGTATATATGGCAATGATACAACAAGAAAATTAGAATTTATGTAACATTGTAATGAATGAGAATATTATAATTTTAAAAATACAGCTATATTTATAAGAATTTCAAGCTTATAGATCAATTTGATCAACCACCATGACACAGATTAGACTATGTAGACTACAACATTTGTCTATAAATAGATGGACACACACAAAAAAAAGGCCAATAGAATCAGCTCATTCTCCCTCTCTCTCTCCTCAAACTCAGTCCAAGATCTAGCCTCTATATTTGACACCTCCCATACCATAGAAAAGCTCTCCTCCAGCTACTTCCGATGACATGCTGTGCCAATAACGACTTTACCAGAGCAGCCCATACGCGCCAGTTGAAGCAGCAAAAACACGTCATCTTTCTGACATGATTTCTCCGTCGTTTGACCACCATTTGACACGATCTTGGTATCAACGGACTCATAATGAAGAAAGGAAAAGAATAACACTGATTTTTGGGTTTGATTTCAGGTAGAATGGGCTTGACGAAGTCCTCCTATGTCTGCCATTGAGCCACTGTAGGACCTGCCATCTCCGGCGGCGTGACACACCGCTGGTGCTAAAAGGACTAGAGGGAGAAGGCAAGCAAGACGCCCCAATCAATTGCTGGAGGTAGCAGCCCGACGCTGGAGTTCCAAGAGCACCACCGCCAACCACCTTGGTGGCCACTGTCACAACCGTTCTCGACCTTGTAACCCTGAATTGGCAGGGGGAAAACACTCAGAGGCCCACGACGAAGCGATTCCCTCATCCAATTTCACAAAATCTCTGCCAAAAGTCAAAGAACAGCTAGCATCATCGTGGTAGCCATGGTGTCTATATTTCCCAACAGCGTCGCCCCAAATTGGATGAGGGGAAATGTTTAGACCAACACGATGAAGCTTTTTGAGCCTTCAATTTCGAGGAAGCACCGCGGGAAGGCGGAGATCGGTGCCCGTCGTCGCAAGCCGCTGCCACCATCCTGATCGGGTTTGACGTTCCTGAGGGTGATGAAGTGCACCACCACCGCTATCATATTCAGACAACCATGGGGAACAAAACCCCCAAGCCAATTTGGCAAAACCACAACTAAGACACCTAGATCGGAGCCAACGGTTTTGGCCGAGAAATCCGTCCTCGACCTAAAAAATTGGAGATCAAATTGGAAAAAATTAACTACACCAGTCAACTCAGAAGGTCCAACATAGGTATGAGTTGAGATTTCAGCTCAATTCGGTCACCAGAGCCACCGCAAACGCCCCACGTGTCGCCACAGGCGGCCAGCCAGCCTTCAACAACCTCGGGTTTTGGTGATCTCGACCTTCGATTGACAATTTGAGACTGCTTTTTGACACTCCAAACACGATGGTGCCCTCTGTTTGAGCTAATTTCACTCCGACGAAAATTTTTTGGTACCGACTGTATGTAGATTGAGGCAACCCAGATGCAATAACGGAGTCCAAAATGATGTTTTTAGCAGTAGTAAATCTTCATGGAGCATTCCTAGCCATCCATAGCCACTCGAGGAGCACTGCTAAGGATGTTGCATAGACTGTAAATACAGTGAGATGCCATTGAATCCGCTCAGCTTGGAGTCTAAGTAAGTAGGAATCTCGCTATAGTATGAATAGTTTTAAAAATAAATTGATTTAAATATTTTCATAAAAATTTATGAAAGTGCATGATCAGTGATTTGATACACTGTTTTATGTTATGATGTGATATGTTATGTTATGACATGACGTAATATGCTATGATGATGATATGATTAATGAGTGATGTATGCAATATTTAAATTATATTGTTTAATCACCTTCAAATTAAGTATGATTATGATTTACGATTCATGATTACGAAATTGTGATGTCATGTAGTGATAAGTCATACTGCATACACACAATAAGATAAGTGAAACTTATAAGACAAGTTAAGGGTGTTGTACCAACTTCTCGACCCACCGGGAGGCTTCATGTTAAAATAATGAATGATTTTGGTGTCGTTGGGATCTAGCGAACCCTAACTTCCTAAGACTCGCACTCAACGGGTATGATCAATCGTGCTCAAAGTAAGAAGATAAGATACAGCTTAAATAATTAAGTATAAATCAAGTTGATAAGAAAGCATAAAATGTTCATGCATGTTTTTAATTAAATGATTTTAATCATGTTTTGCGAGACTAATTTCCTACTTGCTGAGCGAAAGCTCATTTAAGTATGTTTGTGCTGTAGGTAAGAAAACCTATCAGCAACACTTGATGGGCAGTGGTGAGTGGCAGACGAATAATGAAGATGGAAATGAGTACCATCCATGCAATGTAATATTTCTGCATTTTTTATTTTATGAATTTATGCATGTTTTATTTTATAAAATTACGTGTGTTTAAACTTTACAAAAAATTATGTGCATACGACTAAGTAAATAAATTTCATAATCATGTTTTAAAAACGGAGATTGTAATTACGTAACCTTGGTCTAGAGGATTGTAAGGTTTAAAAATGTTGCAATAAACAATACAACAAATGTGCGAAGTTTTTAAGTAAGAAAGTTATATGCTTAGTTAGAAAGAAATGGCCATATGAGTTTTATGCTAAAATAAGTAATGATTTTCATAAATATGTTTTAGGAATTTACTTTTATGAAAGTATAAATGAATATGCTTCAAAATTATTACTATTATGTCGGTTTTAAGTGAACGAGTTTTAAGTAATTATTATTATGATAAGTTCTGAAAGGGTTAATTTTTAAGATATCAATATATTATTTTTAAGATATTAAATTACTAGTAAAATATATAAATAATTTTTAAGGAAGTTTCAAAAAGCATTTAACATGGGATTTTATCTCAACATTTAATTTAAAATTGTTTTTAAAATAGTTTTATTTAAATTAAGAAATATTTTAAAGGTGATAGATTTTAAATAATTATCTTTGTGTTTCAAAGGAAAAGTTTCAAGAAAATATTTATGGTTATGTTTTAATCAATTAATGATACAAGTTACGCAAAGGATTAAGTTTTTAGAAATTATGATTATGTTAAAACATAATAATTATTATTACGTTATTATTCGTTTAAGAAATTAATGTTATTATGTTAGATTTATGAAATCAAGATTTAGGAAAACAAGTATTATTTCCTTTAAGATTTCATGTTAAGGATTTCATAGTGAGAATCCATTTTTTTTTTTAAAAAAATTTATTCCAAAATTTTTGTACTTTATTTGTAAGTATGTTTAAGTTCATGAACATGTTTAAGTTAAATAACGGTCACGTAGGGAGGGTCGTTACACTAACTTAGAGTATCCTATACTTCTAAGCTATCTCATAGTGTCCTAGTGTATCATTTGTGTTTATAAAATCATATTGGAGGGTTAAAATCTCAATCTGAGTTTAAAATAGGAAAAACGGATGAAAAACAACAAATTTTTATAAAGCCCGGTTGGCCTGTTGGTTTCCCTGGTCCAGCCTGTCTACCATCTAGGTCCGGCTTGCCGAACCTATTATGAATCTGGCCTGCCGAACTTAAAGTTCAGCCTGCCAAACTAGGAAAATTCTAGAAATTTTCAGACTCAAGTCTCGGCCTCCTCGAGCCCAAATCCTCATTTTCAACCTGTTTTCTCAATTCCTAGGCATACAAAATTTTCATAGAAGATAGAAAAACATAATAGAATACTTTTAAACTAATTTAAACAAGATTTACATAGGAAATTTTAATTAAATCCGAAAATGAAAAAATAGAAAAACTTGATTTAAATCTGTTTTTCATCAAACCAAGCTTAGATTCTAGATGTTCTGAGTTTCACTGACTTAGATTCAAGGTTTTCTAAACTCAAAGAAGCTCAAATTTCAAACTACAAGGAAAATAGTAAAATTGGAAAAGTTTGAAATTTTGAAAACAAACATTGAATTGGACGTTTTGAGGAAGATTTGAAGCTTAAATCCTAGTTCCTTAGCTTCAATCAAGCAAGAGCAAGACTCGGGCTTGAAATTTTTGAATCAAAATTTGAGAGAGAAAAGAGAGAGAGAGTGGCAGTAAGTGAGAGTGAGGGAAAGAGAGAGAGAGAAAGAGAGCTGAGAGAGAGAGTGTGTGTGTGTGAACGTGAGAGAGTGAGGGAAAGAGAGAGATTAAATAAAAGAAAAAATGAGTGGTTTCATTGTGTGAAAATCATATGTCATCTACGGTTTTACAAAAAGAGACGTATTTGGTATTTAACAAATTATTTTGTTTCAAAATTCAAAATAATAATTAAAAATAACCAAGAGTAATTAAAATGATTAACATAATCAGAAATAACATTAATTTAGAAATATCACAAAATAATCAAATTAAGTTTCAAAATACATCATGACACACTAATTCACCATTTTATACATAAATAATACTTAATTAATTTCGAGACGTTACATTTATATTGTAATATATAAAAGCTTCGCATCATATATGGTTCAAAAAAACTCATTTGCAAAACTCAGGTAAGAAATCTACTGAAACCGAGGCCGGAGCACAATATTGTTTTCATTACTATGTTTGTAAGAAGCAAGACATGCTAGTTATGTCATGCATGCATACTTCACAAACGGATAAGGACAGCTAAAAAGTAACAATAAATGAAAATTTCTTCATACAATTCAAAGTTGTTGGTTTTAGAAATTAACGGGCTGTCCCAATCAGCTTTCTGATTTTCCTTTTTTTTTTTTTTGCTTTTTTTTATATGAGAACTATGAATAAGGAAAAGGTTTATTGGCGATATTATTAGTCTATAAACTATAAGCATGGTGATACTTAAGTCATTTAACTATTAATTTCTATATAATATTGCAAAATATTTCTTGCAGGTTTAATATTTGACACTAAAAATGACTGATTCTAAAATTATCACGTTTTTACAGCATAACAACTGAAACTTTTACGTATTAAGTAATTACAATTAGTGCTAAATGTTTTAGTTTTAATAGGTTTGAACAATGGTGAAGAGAATATTTTGAATACAGTATAATTATTTCGATAAAATTATAAGTTATCACGTGAAGTGCCACGTCATTGCCCATGTGAAATTTTGGTGGTCTTTCGTAAATTTCACTGTAAAGACCAAACTATCAAAAATAAAAAAGTTTAAGAAGTAATCGATCAAAGTTAAAAGTTCAAGAATCAAAATATTACTATCTTTGTAGTCTAGAAAGTAATTGTGTCAATAATCGTTTTTATTATCATATTTAAAAAGTACTATAATGTATTTATGTTCTTTGGTCGAATCGGTGGTTTACAAAATTTACTTGTTGTAATAAGTAGTTTGTTACATCAATTTTAGTATTGTTTTAAAATTTACAATTGTAAATGAATACTTATTAGTTAGTTACATCAATATTAGTATTGTTTTAAAATCTAAATTTCAAATGTTTATTTCAGTTAAATGGAAAGAATATTTTGTTAAAACAAAATAAAAAGTACTTAGAAAAGCAGAGCACTCACCAAAACCAAAAAGAGAACAACAGAAAAAAGCATTAAAGAATCGCATTCGAAGAGCATTTAATGCTATAAGCAGAATCAATTAATATGTAACAAAAAGAAAATTTTAACAAAATTGGATCTAAAATTATAACAATTATTAATTAACAATGAAATTTGCCTATTATGGCAGGTCATATTTGAATTTAATCAATATCACCTCGGCACTCTTAAATGCTTTTTTTTTTTTTTTGTTACACATTTGATGACAATATTTATATGATATATACTTTTTGTCTTGACTATTAAGACCTTGAACTTGGTCCTCTATTAAGACAGGTGCACTTGTTGGCACTGTTTTTTTTTTTTTTTTTTTCATATAAAGTTAGACGCAGCCTCCTAGCGGCCATGGAAATTAATATTGCAACAAGTTGGTTTCTTGTGTCTCTTTGATGCCACCGGAATAAGGGCAAATAATTATAAAATTTTATTAGTATTTTTAAGGGAAAAAATTTTATTCGTTAAATGTGCGAATATATTTAAAGTCATTATCATAGAAGGCAATTCGCAACTAAAATATTGCTTCCCCTAACTTTTTAGTATTACTAAAGTTGTAATACAAAGTGATTTAAATCAATAATAATATAAAAATCTTACATATTATAACATAGCGCAAAATATTGATACAATTTAAAGCTCTTACATATACAATTTTTAAACTAGTTTAATTTTGAATTAGTTTAAATTAATTTATCAAACACTTTGATAATATTTAGTGGAGAGAGAAACATTTCTGAATGCTACGTATACCAACTAGTCTAATTATCAATGGCCATATTAAAAGTTAAAGGTCTGTCTGTATGATATTGATATTATGGTTATAAAATTGAATTATTTGTTTGTTTGTTTCCTCCTTCTTGATGACATTTACGTTTAGGATAAGGGCACAGATATTCTCAAAGATTAATCTACTTCAGTCATGAACAAAAGTCGAAACGTTACTCTTATAAAAAAAACGTAGAGCTTTTACCTTATGGGACAAACGAATGATATAACTTAATAACGGGTCATCTTTCAATAACTTATTTACAGCATTGCCACCGCGAACAAAACGCTATTGTCCTTTTTCATCCTTCTTTTAATTAACTTTTTTGGTTTTTCCATTAAATAAACTGTATTCATCACTGATTAAAAATGAGACTGTTTTCAATTCCTCAATTTAGAGAAGGGTGTGTGAGATGCCGTTAGTTACTAATAAGGATTTTCTTTTTCACGCCAATTAATTTGCACTGATTTTTAATCTTTTTCTCAAGTTTTTTTTAAGTCCTATTTTTATTGCTTTATTACACATGCTCGAAGAATCGAAAGACAAACATAAGAACTTGAGGTGTCGTTCATCTGCTGCTCTTCCTTTGCTCTTGAGTTTCTCAAAAAGCGTTTTGGTAAGAAGGCGCAAGTGAAATTCAGAGGAAAAAAAAGTTGCTAGTGTAACATAAGTGGAGAGGCGCGGTGGCAATTTTGTAAATATGTTTTAAGACAATGACTTGTTTTCCAATTTGCCCATCAAGCAAAAGAAGACTAACAGGTGGCTACAAGGTAGAATGGTTGAATTGTAAAACAGAATTTAGTCTTATCCAAATTAAAAGAAAATTAAGCTGTCCAATAGAAAGTTGCCACGTAAGACACCAGTGGGGCTCACTTCATTATGAGCAATGGGGAAGCTGCCCGGTTGGGTTGTTTGGTACTGCTCTTCTTAAAATGTTTTTGCATTCCGTTGTAACCTAGGCATTTAATATTTTTCAGAATGATTCCAAGATTACCAAGCCTTGTTTGAGGAAGCATGTAAATTGACTAGAAATGAGATTATGAAATGCCCACATTTATATTTGCTGGTCAATTATTAGGCGAATTTTGCTCCCAAATTTCTGTGACGTGAAAAGATTTTCCTAAGTGCAGTCTTCTGAAAGCTACAAAATTAGGTTGTGGAGAAAATTACATAATAAAAGATGCGATCCAATATTTATTGGCTAGAGATTGTAAAAAGACATATGAAAAACTAACCAAGATATTTAAGGATAAAACACGACCAATTACAATAATTATTTTAGTATGAGAAATTAAACAAGATGAAGACAAAACATAGATAACTATTTTAGTACGAGTACATGATTTTCATCATATTATTTTGGAAAGATACAATGTTTTCTCCATTTTAACACAAACCACAATTTTTTATTGGCAAGCGGCAAGCCTAAGGAAGTAAAGGACACAAAGCAATATGAAAACCACACCCTTTAGCTTATAGCTCAAGAGATTTAGTTGTAAGCATCCGGATTTGCAAGGAGGTAGCCTTCGACGAGCTTGAACAGGCCGATGGCCTTTTCTTTTCCTTCCTTGGCCTTCTCTTCATTGACCGGGGCATCTCCAACTGTGTATGTCTTGATAGTAACCTTAACAATGGTTCCTCCACCTGGGGCCGCCACCAACTTGGTCTCATGACAGATTTTCTCTACTTCGGCCGACAAAGCATCTCCTTCGATCAGGCTGTAGCAGTAGGAAAAGTTGTCGTGGTCAATTGAATCAATCTTATGCTTCACATATTTGCCTGCAAATGAATTTTCACGTGATCAAACTTTTGATTTCCTTCAAAATATGCTTACATCGTCTACATATGATCAG
>CAMOHE010055174.1:64194-75999 GCA_946598075.1 Artocarpus hirsutus
ATCTTCTTGATGGTTCCAGGCCCTCCATCTCCTTGGAGGATCTCGACTCCTTTACCTGCTTCGGGCACAATCTTTGGGACAAGATTGTCGGAGTCAAGGACAAGGGCCTTGAACAACCTAGCGGGAGCAACGGCGGATGTATTCTCCTCCTCGTGTGTGAAAACACCCATGATGTTCTGAGGTTTTGAAAGGGATCAAAGAGAAAATGTTAAGGAGGGTTTGTTTTGAACTTTGATGTGTTTTGGGATGAAGATGTGCATTTAGAGGTGCTATTTATATAGGGTCCAGTTTGCTTTGTATGGAGAATCCCCTGTTTATTGAATAGTTCAACAATTAGAATTGTAGATATCGGTTGAGAAAATTATTTAGTTTTGTCCTGTTAGGAAATTATAATAATCTATGATAAGTAATAGCTTAGTCAAAGAAGGCGTCCCAAGTTATGGAGTTTGTATGGTTTCTCTCGCAACTAGGAATTAAAAAAAAAAAAAAAAAGAAAGAAAGAAAAAAGAAGGTCGTGGATTCTAGATAACATGACGACGACAAGGCAAATTTGTATATTTTGTGAAACTTGATGTGCAGTGTAAGAAAAAAAAAAAAGGTCCTGCATAATTTGAGTTACCAACATAAAAGTTGATCAATAAAACAAAGAGTACGAAGTAGGATAAAAAAATCATCCATCACTAATTGGTAAACTTTTTCCCTACTTTTTCGCCGACCGGAGATCCAATTCTCACCATCAACGGATCTCCTTTGACACTAAACTCATGATTTCCTTTTTTTTTTTTTTTAATGTCATTGTCTTTTTTATTCAAGTTATAAGAAGTTGCAACACTTTTTTTCAGGGTTCTTTTTCTGATAGAGATTTCCGTTACTAAGCCTTTGTTTCGGACCATTAAATTTGATCAAAATCATTTGTTTAACAGATCCCATGGTTGATATACCAATATCTACTAACAAGCTACTTTTTTAATACCTATTTAAAAAATCTTCTCTTTTTTAAAAAGGTACCTATCAAACATGAATTACTATTCAAATTTTATACATGCAAGTTTGAATATTGGTCATTTTCTTTCACATACGGATGATTATTATGTTTGGAAACTTTGATTTGAATTAAAATTTTAGTTCAACAACTGTGACCATCGTTTTACACTGTAGTTGTAACATGTCAGAGCTTATTTATGCTATTATTGATTCAAATCAATGATGCCAACACTATAGAAATATTAAATTTCCATCTAATTCAATTCGTTTAAATCCTGAAAGCCATGGTTCATTTTACGACTGGGATTTCTGTTAGAACCTTGTTTTCCCCTTTCTTTTCTTTTGTAAGAAAGTGTCGGTTGGGGAACGGAATGGTATTCCTAAAGACTTTATTAGTTTTCTTTTTTTTTAAAAAAAAAAAATTCTTGAATAATTTCAAGTTTTAAAGTTTGATTTCTAAAAAAGCCAGCCAGTCAGAAATGAACAATATTTGACTATATATTTGAAAAATATGCTCTTTTTTTTTTTTTTTTTTTTTTCTAAAATCCTATTCATTGCTCGTCTCATACCTGATATGATCCAGAACGTCACACTTGCGTGTTACTTGTTCTCTGCCCCTAAATTATTAAAGGGCAAGTTCTGGATTAGACTTTCTTGTTGGTGCAACAATATTTGAGGCTATGCGTAAGATATATAATTAGGAAAATACAATTCTTGGTCGAAGTGGAGTAGGAAAAGTACTTTCAGTAATATCTGTTATTACTATATATATTTTTAAGAAGTAGGATAATGCATACTTTCTCCAAAAAAACATAAGGACAGGTAGAAATTAACAATTAATGAACCTCTCCATTAGAAATTATCTTTTCATGAAAATACTATGCATTTTCGTTCATCTAAATAGTTTAAGTCTAAAATTCCCCTTAGAATTCAAAGATTTTGGTATTAGAAATTAATGGCTGTCGCAACGAGGTTTCCGATTGTTTTTTTTCCTAAGAATTATGGAGACTGAAAAGGGTCATTGGCACTATTAGTCTGTAAACTAAGAACATGGTGGCACTTTTGTTACCGAACTTTTAATTTTGGTAGAATACTTCCTGATTTAGCAAGTCTGGTCGCTAGCACTGAAGTTGACAAACGCTCTTTTAAATTATTACATCAATCATAGCCGAAAATTTTAGGTAAATAGTTACAATAAGTCTATTTACAATAAGTGTAAAGAATTTTGGTTTTCAATGGGTATTAACAATAGTAAGGAGAATATTCTATACATAAGATTGTAACATTTTTGGTAATATTCAAGTTATAACGTGGTGGACACGTTATTACCTACGTTAAATTTCATTGGTCATTTGTCAATTTCATTGTGAAGACTGAAAACTATTAAAAATTAAAATTTAGGAGGTAATGTATAAAAATTAATAGTGTCGCTATACTTATAGTTCAGTGACTAAATATACTAATAACACTTCTCATCATAATATTTTAAAATTACTACAATTTTTTCTCTGTTCTTTGGTCGAATCGATCGTTTCCATGGTTTACTTTGTAATAAGTTGCTTGTTATGTCAAGTTTAGTATTGTTTGAAAATCTGCAATTAAATGATGGAATATTTTTATTAAAATAAAATAAAAAGTAAAAAAAAAAAAAAGCATTTGTCGAAACCAAAAAGAGAAAAAAAAAATCTTCAGCAAAAGATCGCATTTGGTTGAATCGATTAATATGTACAATTAGTAATGGACAATTAAACTTTCTTATTATAGGACGTCATTTTTCAATCACCTTGCACTTGATAAATTGGTTGGAACAAGATCCTTAAACACCCTGTTAATTAAAAGGCATTATTAAATTTGGACAACGTTTTGAAGGAGGATAAATTGCTACGTCAGTCTCTAATATTTTACAAAAGTATGATTTTAATCTCTAGTTTTTTAATTTTAATTGTTAAAAGACTAATTTAACGGTTAAATTGTTAATTTAGAGGACATTTTACCACCTTTTTGATAACTTTAGAGATTTATTTGTCATTTTTTTATAACATTAAGGACTAATTTATCATATTTTTGTTTAAAATTAATATTTAACCGATAGATTGATTTTTTAGTAGCTAAAATAAAAAAGATTAATAAATCAAAAATAAAAAATTAAAGATCAAATATTTACTTTTTTAAAAGATTGAAAAATACTCCAGTGATTCGCCCTTGATGAAAATATACGCCTATACATATTATATTCATTTCACCTGGTCATATATATATGAAGACAGGTGTACCTGTCGGCACCGTTTTTTGTTTTTTTTTTTTGTTATTTTTTGTAAAGTCACACTCAGCTTCCTAGCAGCCATGGAAATTAATATTGCAACAAGTTGATTTGCTGTGCCTCTTTGATGTGACTGGAATTAAAGTTATTGAAGAATACAAACTACATTTTCTTTTTCATTTTTTTATAGTGTCCGCTAGAGTATATATAAATTTATTATTGCGTGTTTAAAAAAATAATAAAAATTATTTTTATTGTAACATATAAAAATTTTATAATGTAATAATTTTGTTATTGTTACTATAACATATAAGAATTTTTTATTATTTATAATTAAATTTGTGATAAAAATTGAATAATTTCTACTATTATCAAACATCCCCTGACATGATCCATTATTAACCAAAATATTGCTTCCCTTACTTTTTAGTACCATCTTTAGTCGACATTTCAAAAGTTGTAAATACCTATAATAATTGTGGAGAGAGAAACACTTCTGATTACTACTTGCACCAACTTGTGTAATTATTAACGGACATATAAATATCTATTTGTATGATATTGATATCTACGGATAAGATAGAATTGTTTGTTTTTGCTTACTTGTTCTTTATGACATTTACCTTCAGGATAAGGACACATATTGTTGAAGACAAATGTTTTTTTATCATGCAAAGGGGAAAAGTGATATTCTAGAAAAAATTCTCATATTGTTACTTTAAAACTTAAAAGAAATAATAAATATTTACGTAACACATTCTCTATCCTTTCTAGGCGTCAGTTTGTCTTGTATCTTTGGAAAAAATACTAGAGAAGTGCCAAATACAAACCACAGTTCTTACATTGTTTCAGACGCTTTGATCTATTTGTTTACCACTTGTCAGTTTAGTCTTATGAGACCAACTAATCTAATACCTGATCATCTATCAATAACCTATTTATAAAATTTCCCCCACAAGTAAAGTGCTATTGCTCTTTTTTCATACTTCTTTTGACTTATTATTTTTATTTTTGAATTTGTTACACATTTACGGTTTGCCCTTTAAATTTTTTATTTTAACAATTTGCCCTCTAAACTTACAAATTTATAGCAAATCATTCCCTATTGATAGTGATTTTAGTTTTTTTTATCGAAAATGACATGTAGTTTGCACATACATAATTGATTATTGACATAAATAGAAATTTTTATATATTTACATCCAAATTTATTGTGTTCAATATCTGTAATTAAGTTTTCATCAAAATAAAAAATTGTGAATTAATTTTAGTTTAAATATAAATTTGGGTTTACATTTATATGAAAAAACCCTTTCATACCCTCATTAATGGCTCACATGAAAATCATATATCAATTTTGATCAAAAAATCAAAATTGCTACTAAGATGGTGATTTGTTATTGATTTGTACGTTTAGGGGGCAACTTGTCAAAATTAAAAGTTTACAGGGTAAATTGTAAACGAATGATAAATTTAGGAGGCAATAATACCAAATACTCCTTTTTATTTTAAGTTTTACTTCTTACTGATAAAAAATGAAATATTTCAATTTCCACACGCCATTTAGTTTGCATGAAATTTTCACAATTTTTTTTTGGTTGAAAAAAGAATACTTTTTGATAGCTTTATGGCGCTGGAAGAATCAATATATTAACGTTAAAACTTGAGGTGTCATTCCTCTGCTGCTCTTCCGTTGCTCATGATCGTTTGTCCATTTTCAACTACTTAAAATTCCTCTGCACATTATAAGCCTTTTACTTGTAATTTCTTCTCGTTGGGAATGTCATATCAAGGAGGAGATATCTAGATGTTTATAAACTTAGTTCAAAACAATAATTGAAACTAAAATACTGTAACAAACTAAATTTATGTGGAAAAAATACTTTAATAAAATTAGTTAGAAGGAAAAATTATAATTCACGCTGTACCTCCCAAACACCCTTGCCAAAACAAAAGACAATTGGCTGAAGGAAAAAAACATGCAGCTAAAAAGGTATAGTGGCAATTTTGTAAATACGATTTAAAATAATGGCTTATTTTTCGATTAATTTATCAAGCAAAAGGAGGCCGACAAGTGGCTCCAAAGTAGACTAGATTAAGTAAAAGAGTCAAAAATCAAAGTCTGGATTTAACGCTTCTCAAAAGTTTAATTGCATTTAGTTTTAACCCGGTTATTGAATATTCTTCAAAATAATTCCCAGTAGTCAACCCTTGTTCAAGGAAGCATGCATGTAAGTTGACTAGGAATGAGCCTATGAATAATGCCCTCATTTATATGTGGAGGTCAGTTATTTGGCGAATTTTGCTTCCAAATTTTTGAATGTGAAAAGCTTTAGCTAAGAGCAGTCTTTTCTCTAAGCTTCAAAATCAGGTTATGGAGAAAATTACACATTGAAGATGTGATATAATATGTATGGGCTAGAACGTCATTAAAAGATGAAAGAAAAACTAACCAAGATAAGGATAAAACACGATCAATATATGATTGTACGAAAAATTAACCAAGATGAAGACAAAACACAGATAAATCACAAGAATTATTTTAGTATGAGATATACAATTTTCATCGTTTTATTTAGGAAAGGTACAATGTTTTCTCTATCATTTCAATGCAAACCACAATATTTTATTGGCAAGCCTAAAGAAGTGTAGGAGACAGAGCAACGTGAAAACAACATCCTTAAGCTTATAGAAAAAAAGTAATTTGACAAGTAAATAGTTCAACAAGTTTAGTTGTATGCGTCGGGGTTTGCTAGGAGGTAGGCTTCGACGAGCTTGAACAGACCGGTGGCCTTTTCTTTTCCCTCCTTAGCCTTTTCTTCATCGATCGGGGCATCTCCAACTGTGCATAATTTGGTGGTGACCTTAAGGATGCTTCCCCCACCTGGGGCTGCCACTAACTTGGTCTCATGAGAAATTTTCTCGACATCGGCAGACAAAACATCTCCTTCTATGAAGCTGTAGCCGTAGGCAAAGTTGTCGTGGTCAATTGAATCAATCTTGTGCTTCACGTATTTGCCTGCAAATGAATTTTCACACTACATAACTTTTGATTTCATGCAAAATATGCTTATACCCTTTTTGACGTGCTTTTATCAAGAGTAAGAGTTTGAAATGGCAGGAAGCGTTATTTTTCTAAATATGATGCGAGGTTTATTACGTTCATTTTATATTAATAAGAAATGGAACTACCAAGTTTAAATTCTATTTTCTTCCAATAGAAGATATGTAAAAATATGTCATCTAAATCTTAAACACACACAATGACGGTGATTAAAATTTGTTTGCTTACCATCAGCGAAGGTGATCTTCTTGATGGTTCCAGGCCCTCCATTTCCCTCGAGGATCTCGACACTTTGACCCGCTTGGGGAGCAACCTTTGGGACAAGGTTGTCGGCGTCGAGAACAAAGGCCTTGAACAACCTAGCAGGAGCAACGATGGATGTGAACTCCTCCTCGTGTGTGAAAACACCCATGATGTTCTAAAGTTTTGAAGGGGATCAAAGAGAAAATGTTAAGGAGGGATATTTTGAACTTTGGTATGTTTTGTGTTTTATGTTTTGTGATGAAGAGATGTGCATATAGAGGTGCTATTTATGGGCTGAGGCTTTGTATGAAGAATCCCATATTTGTTGAATAGTTCAAATACTAGAAGTTAGCTATCGGTGGAGACAATTATTATTATTTTTGTCCTGTCAGGAAATTATAATATATAATTTATGATAAGTACCGCTTTTGTCAAACAAGGCGTCCCCTTTCAAAAATAGAAAAAGAAAAGAAAAAAAAACATCCCAAGTTATTGATTTTGAATGGTTTCTGTCGCAACTACGTGAGAACAAAATAAAAATTAAAAGTCGTGGGATTCTAGATAGCGTGACGATATGTCAAATTTATGAATGTGAAAAAAGCTTCATGTGCAGTGTTACCAAAAAAAAAAAAAAGTCATGGATAATTTGAGTTTACTACATGGAAGTTCAATAAAACGGAAGGTAATTTAAAAAAAAAAACATTATCCATCACTAATTGTTTAACTTTTTCCTTACTTTTTTTGCCCGCTGGAGATCCAATTCTTGTCATCATCGGATCTCCTTTGACACTGAAGTCATGATTTTTTTAAGAGGTATTTTCTATGGTTTATGTTTGTATGTTCATGTCATTGCCTTTTTTATACATGTGGCAGATTAATATCCGGTTATTTTCTTTCACACACAGACGAATATCAATCAACACAATTCACTGTGTATTTCCTCAAAGAAACTGTTCATTTCACAAATGGAATTTTTGTTAAAAGCTCCTTTTTTCCCCCGCCATTCCTTTTGTGGGGAAGTGTTGATTAGGGATGGGAATGGTATAACCCAAGATTTTAAGTGCCTTTTTTTTTTCTTTAATTCTTATATAATTTTCAAGTTCTAACGTTTGACTTCTAAAAAAGCGAGCCAGTCAGAAATCAACAATATTTGAGTAAAATATTTGAACAATGTTTTTTTTTTTTTCTTTTCTCCCTAAAATCTTATTCACACTGTTCATACATGACCAACAACTTCACACTTATTACTTGTCCTCTGCCCCATCAAAGCAAGTTCTGGATAAAACTTTCATGTTTTTGTAACACTATTTAAGGCTTTGCGTAAGGTTTAAAAATTCGGAAAATACTTCTTTTTTGGGTCGAAGTGAATTAGGAAAATAATTTAAGAATATGAAATTTTCCACTTTGGCCAAGGGAGAAAATAATGTCGTTACTTCAGAAACAGACAAGGACAGGTAGAAATTAACAATTAATTAAAATTTCCCCATCGAATGAAAAGATGTTGGTATTAGAAATTAACGGTTAATGTCATAATGACAATTCGGATTTTTTTCTTTTTTTCTTTTTTTCAAGAATTATGGATAATAAAAAGGTTACTGGCACTACTAGTGGATGAATTCAGAGCATAGTGACACTTTGGCTACGGAACTTTTAATTTTGCCGAAATATTTCCTTTTTTTTTTTTTTTTGACAATTCTTGTCTCTAGCACTAAATTGACAAATGCTTTTTAAAATAATCGGATACTCGTCACATAATAACTGAAAGTTTCACGTGAATAGTTTTAATTATAATGAGTCCAAAGAGTTCTAGTTGTTAATGTAACTATTTAGATAAAATTTCAAGTTATGACATAATTACCTATATTAAATTTTATTGTCCTTTGTCAATTTCATTGTCAAGACGAAAACTTTCAAAAATTAAAATTCAGGAAGTAATTTGTTAAAATTAAAAATTGAAGAACCAAAAGTGTCATTATACTCATGGTTCAGAGATTAATTGTGTTAATAACACCATTTTCAATATAATCAAATCCATCAGTTTCATGGTATACTTATTGTAATTACTCGAACCGATTGATATGCACAATGAGTAATCAACAATGAAATTTACCATTACATCAGCTCGGCACTATTTAAACGTTATTGTTCACATTTTTTGAGGAACATATATATATATATATATATTATTCCTCTTTTGTCTTATATATATATATATATATATATTATTCCTCTTTTGTCTTCACTAATTAAGAGATTGAACCTGGTCATAGATTAAGACAGGTGCAATTGGTACTGTTTTTTTTGCTTTGTTTATTTATATAGGGATATAAAGTTAGACGCAGCTTGCTAGCAGCCATGGAAATTAGTATAGCAACAAGTTGATTTGTTGCGTCTCTTTGATGCGACTGGAATAGAAGTAATTAATCTATTAATTTTTTTTTGAAAAAGTTTTATTCGTTAAATGTGCTATTATTTTTTTTTTTGTCATCATCATAAGGGGACAATTAGCGCTAAATATTGCTTCCCTTACCTTTTAGTGCCATGTTAACTTGACATTGCAACAGTTGTAAATACCTATAATAATACTTAGGGAGAGAAACGCATTTTTGATTACTACTTGCACCAACTATAGCGTAATAACAAAAATTTATATTTTATATTTGTATGATAATGATGTCTAGGGATAAAATTGAATTATTTGTCTGTTTGTTTACCTGTTCTTTATAACATTTGCTTCTAGCATAAGCGCACATAATGTTGAAGACAAATATTACTTATCATGCAAAAGAGAATCTTCTAGCAAAATGTCCAATTGTTACAAAATTTTATAATAATAATAATAATATTATTAATTAATTAATTAATTAATCAAAAGTAATACATCCCTATCCTTTCTATGAGTCAGCTTGTTTTGTATTTTTGAAAAATATTGCCATAGTGCCAAATACTCAAATACAGACTATAGTTTAGACTTTGTTTCAGTTGCCGTGTTCTATTTGTCTACTGGTTGTTGGTTTAGTTTTATGAGACTGACCAATCCGAGCAGCTAGCAGGCCATCTTTTAATAATTTATTTATAAAATTGCCACGCCAAGCAAAATACTGTTGCTCTTTTTTCCATTTTTCTTTTGACCTTTTTCCTTTTTTTTTTTTACTTTAAATTTTATTTCTTACTAATTAAAATAGTTTGAACGAAACTTTCCCCGTGTTTAAAAAAAAAAAAAAAATCTTTTTCATTGCTTTATTGTGCTGGAAGAATCAATAACTTGAGGTGTCATTCATCTGCTGCTCTTTCTTTGCTCATGATTGTTTGTCCGTTTCCAACTGCTTGAAAGTCCTAGGGAGGAGTTGTCTACAGTGTTTAAAAACTTAGTTTGAATAAATAAATGGTTAGAATTAAAACCACGTAGCAATTTAATTTTATAAAAAATTTGAGATGAATTGTTTTATTAGTTCTTAATTTTTTATAAATGTAAATATTTAGTCTTTAATTTTTAATTTTTGATTTATTAGTCTTTAACTTTTAATTTTAGTTGTTGAGAAACTAATTTAATGATTAAACAGTTAATTTTAAACCCCAAAAAGTAAAAATCTAATCTTTAAAATTAATTGTTTAACTGTTAAATTGATTCTTTTGTAATTAATATAAAAACTTAAGGACTAATAAATAAAAATAAAAATTTTAAAACTAAAAACATACTTTTGTAAAATATTAAAGGCTAACGTAATAGTTTACTTAAAAGATATTATAGTAAAACAAGTTCGAACGACAAACTCTCATTCAAATTGCAACTCCCAAACATCCTTATCAAAATAAGAGACAATTTACTGAGGAAGAAACTTATTGGTGAAAAGGTGTGGTGGCAATTTTGTACGTATGATACAAAATAAGGCTTATTTTTTTATTAGTTTATTAAGCAAAAGAAGACTGACAAGTGGCTCGAAGGTGGAGTAAATTATGTAGGAAAGTTTGGATTTAGCGTTTCTCAAAAAGTTTTGCATTCAATTTTAACCTGCTTATTGAATATTCTTCAGAATGATTCCACTAGTCAACCCTTGTTAAGGAAGCATGTGAGCTGACTAGGAATGAGATTATGAATAAATGTTATGTAAAGGATTTTCCTAAGCGCAGTTTTTACTTTAAAAATTAGGTTATGGAGAAAATTGCATATTAAAGATGTGATATAATATGTATTGGCTAGAGAATTAAAAAGATTAAAGAAAACCCAGCCAAGATAAGGATGAAACACGATCAATTATATGAATTATTTAAGCTCGAGAAATTAACCAAGTGGAAGACAAAGATAAATCACAAGAATTATTTTAATACAAAACACACTTATATTATTTAGGAAATTCTCCATTATTTCAGTACAAACCAGAATATTTTGTCGGCAAGGAAGCCCAAGGAAGTATAGGACACACAGAAAAATAAAAATAAAAAAAAGAAAACCACACCCTTTAGCTTATAGAAAAGAAAAGTAATTTGACAAGCAAATGGCTCGATGGATTTAGTTGTAAGCATCCGGATTTGCAAGGAGGTAGCCTTCGACGAGCTTGAACAGGCCGATGGCCTTTTCTTTTCCTTCCTTGGCCTTCTCTTCATTGACCGGGGCATCTCCAACTGTGTATGTCTTGATAGTAACCTTAACAATGGTTCCTCCACCTGGGGCTGCCACCAACTTGGTCTCATGACAGATTTTCTCTACTTCAGCGGACAAAGCATCTCCTTCGATCAGGCTGTAGCAGTAGGAAAAGTTGTCGTGGTCAATTGAATCAATCTTATGCTTCACATATTTGCCTGCAAATGAATTTTCACGTGATCAGACTTTTGATTTCCTTCAAAATATGCTTACATCGTCTACATATGATCAGTTGTAACAAGAAAAGGAAAGAGTTTAAAATGGAAAAAAAGAGATTCTTTTCTACATAAGGTGTGGGACTCTCGCTTTTCATCAAAATGTCTACTTACCATCGGGGAAAGTGATCTTCTTGATGGTTCCAGGCCCTCCATCTCCTTGGAGGATCTCGACTCCTTTACCTGCTTCGGGCACAATCTTTGGGACAAGGTTGTCGGAGTCAAGGACAAGGGCCTTGAACAACCTAGCGGGAGCAACGGCGGATGTATTCTCCTCCTCGTGCGTGAAAACACCCATGATGTTCTGAGGTTTTGAAAGGGATCAAAGAGAAAATGTTAAGGAGGGTTTTTTTGAACTTTGATGTGTTTTGGGATGAAGAGATGTGCATACAGAGGT
>CAMOHE010055175.1:0-19625 GCA_946598075.1 Artocarpus hirsutus
AATTTATTCATAAAAATATATTAATTTTGATTTGTTATTATCTCTTCTATCTTAAAATTATGTTGATTATAATTGAGTGACAACGGTTATAATTTTCATGATTAGTGCACCAAATCATTGTTTTGCTAGTTTTTATAGGAAAACTCTTACTGCATTATGGCTTGCTATATTGTCGATTTCGGTTAACCTATATAATTAGTAAAAAGTGCTTGCAATTAACGAGAAAAGATATAATAAATTAAATACTTTAGATAACTAATAATTAGAGTTAAAATTCCATATCAGATACGAAACATACAAGGGATTCTCAAAACTTCACTATTTTAATTTTATGTTTTAAATTTTCAACTTGATTAAAAAAAATCACAAAAATATTTCTTTTAAACTTTGCTCTGAAAAACCGCTTGCCTTTTTGAACGTTTAATTTTAACAATCTCTCGAGTTACAAATTCTCTTTCACCTCCCTGTGGATACGACAATCTTTCTATACTACAAACGTCCACCGTGTTTAAAGAAAAATACACATTTTGGGGCGTTACCATCAGGTATCACCTGACATTACTTGCACTAGCATCGTCGTTAGCAGATTAGAAATACAATATATGAAGATACGATATCTCTATGTAAATACAAAAAAGTACTAGTGATGTTGTAGACTACTGTGAAATACTATATTTACATGGATATATATTGTACTTCCATGTAAATATAAAAATTTATTGGTGACATCATCACCAACTAGGAAATATTGTATATTTATATCTAAATATTGTATTTCTATGTAAATTTAAAAATTTACTAGCGACATCGTTAGACATGAAAAATACAATGTTTAAATATTAATATTGTATTTCCATAGAGATACAAAAAATTATTGGGACATTGCTAGACATCACCTACACCAACGACGTCATTCGTGGTCTAGAAATACACTATTTACATGAAAAATATTGTATTTCTCTATAAATATAAAAATTCATGACAGCTTCATTAGATATCACTAGCACCAACAACGTCACCACCGGACAGAAATACCATATTTACATGGAAATAATGTTCTTACATGTAAATACAAATATTTAGCAATGAGGTTATAGGAAATCATCGACATAGATACGTTGGCTATTGTAGGTAAAAAAATAAAAGAAAAAAGATCTACATAGTGAAAAAATGAAGTATGAAAAAAAAAACCTTTTGTTGCCATGCTTCGGCTACAATCACCAATGCACCACCAACTTTAGGGATAAGAATGGGGCGGGGTAGGGATGGGTATGCTTCCCCCCACCCCTATGTCCTACTACTCTTTTGCCCCTATAGCCGTTTAATTTAATGCTGGGTTAGGGTCAGGGAATCCCTATCGGTGGAGCTATCCTCATACCCTATCCATTTACTCATTAAGAGTTTTAAAATTATTGTAACATTATTAAACTTGAGTTAAATGTCATTTAATAAATTGTAAGACCATAAACAAAATCTAAACTCTATTTCAAAACTTAAATTTTTAAGCTTATTCAAAACTTTTAAATACTAAGAACATTATTTCTTTTCTTTATGTATTCTCTTCATTGCATTATGTCAACTCCATTACTATATACATATATGTACAAATACATATAAATATGTAAAATAAATAAATAAATAAAAGTACAAATAATCAGAGGTGAGGAGGGGCGGTGTAACTTCCCCCACCCCCACCCCCACCCTCTCCCCGACTCGAGGGTTAATTCTAAACATACCTGCCTCCACCCCCGTATTGTAATGACCTAACTATTTGAGCCGTTAAAAAATTTAACTTCACACTTAAACATAAATTTTCATACTTTAAAAATTATAGTTTTTTTTTTTGGCACAATGGATATTAAATCACAAGAGATTTCAATATGGAAACTCTTAACTTAACAATATCCCATAAGTTTAACATACAAATAATCTCTTTGAAAATATCACATGATACAAAGTTCTCAATTTTAAACTTTCTTAGATAAAATGTGGAAAATAAATTGTAGCGGTATTTATATCTTGTCCTTCATAAGTGTCCCATTGCTATGCCAAGCCCATCAATTATTCATACTAGGCTATTGTCAGGATTTTTTACAACATGAAGAAACTAAATGAGCTTTTGCTTAGCAAGTCCAATGCATGATTCTAATTATGCTTAATTATGAATATCTTATTGTTATACTTAACTTGTCTTGATCTATGAGCCCTAGTGTATGTACTTCTCATGACCTGAAAATGGGGCATGATGTGGAGGTTTAGTTTAAGAAAATAATTTAAGTTTAGTGAAAATTTTGTAACGCCCCTCCCTTACGGACGTCACAGATAACATTACATTCATTCATTCAACCATTAATTTAATTGAAGTAAAACAACTTATTTAAAAACATGTATTAGAAAACATAATTTGAAAACATAAATTGGAAAACATACCCAAGATCCATGCATACACCCCTCTTTTTCTTTTTTTTTATACAATAATATTTAATATATTACTCATATAAGAATATTCTTTAAATAGTTTATCATACCAAACATTAATTCCATAAAAGATCAAAACATTTAAAATTTGCTTGTACAGTTCGGCTGGTCGAACTTCACACTTTGGCAGGCTAAACTTGTCCGGCAGTCCGATGGTCATCCATCGATAGGCTGGTTCAGGGTAATCGATAGGCTGATCCCTACATCGACAGTCTGACTAGTAATGGTCGGCAGGCCAAACTGTAAAAAAAAAAAAAATTTGTTTAAAAACCAATCTTGTTGTTTCAAAGGCGGAGGATAAATGGTAAAACTATAAAATTAAAAATATCATAGTTTAAATCTTAAAAGTCCAAATAAACATGCTCTAAAAATTATAAAACATAATTCAAATCCTTAAAATTCAAGAAGTAAACATACTCGGAATTGTAAAACATGGTTTATTTCACTAAAATCTCTTTCTTTGGCATTCTTCTGTTTACAATTCATCTTCCTTAACTCACACGCCCGTCAGTGTCCTTCGCCTAATCCATAACTCTCTTACTCTTATCTGCAACATGATATAAAACTTGATTAAGCTAAAGCTTAGTAAGTACATTTATAAATCTCACAACTTAAAACATTTTATGAACATCATCATCATCATCATCATTATCATCATAATAGTGCACTAGGCGCATCTTCATAAGGAACATATCTTCTTTTACATTGTCCATATTAAAACTTTATTCATTTTATCGTAAGGGTTCAAGTATTGCACCATAAACATCATCATCATAGGCGTGCCGTCATAAGAGGAGAGGGGTAGCTAATCCCAAACCAAACATGATATCATATCATTTCATATCATAACTTAACATATCATTGGGTGTGCAACACTTGTTTAGGTGATACATATATACATATTTATACTTTCATGCTTTGAAAAACATTATCATCAAAACATGTATAAACTTTCATACCTTAAAAAAAAACTTCATAATAATACTTCGTGTAAAAGCATCATGAGAAATCATCATGAACATAGATTTCAAACTTTTCATAAACTCATCATCATAAACATAATTTCATACTTTCACAATCCATATTATGTTGTAGGTGAGAATGTACTTACATCAATAAGCTTATTTAACCTTAACTTGTAGGTGACGAAGTCGTGGTCTCAATGTGCTCACTTCATATTGTGTTCATGTCATACATTCATTAAACAATAACAATTAACATATGTTTTCATTGGATTAACCACCACAACAAAACATCCATTTCCTTCACACATACATTCATCTCTTAAAACATAAACCTATAACATATTTCATTAATCTTAAAACATTAAAATAAAACTATCAACACAATTACATTTTTGACCTTCATGAATTCCTAACTTAATAACTCAACATTCACAATCAATTAGGGTACCAAATTTGGTAGGAACAAAGATAACATATAAACATATCTCCATGATTTTTTTGTTGGTCATAAAAATTCCATTTATTATCCCAAACAAGTCATGCAACTTACATACCAAATTTTGCCAGCAATAATAACACAGTGAGTAGTCCATACTTACATTCACAAAATAAATTATTTAAATCTTAAAATAATTCCATAAAAATGCTACATATATTAACACTTAAAATTACTATATAGCTAAAAATTTCTTTCAAATAAGATTCTAAATAGTCCAAAAATGTGCATGGGATAACAAAAACAAAACATCTTCCAACGAACTAGGCAGTGAGTTACATGTCATCATTATTTTCAAACTATTAAAATAAATTTATTTAGACCTCAAAATTCATATGACAACATATTAACATATAATACAGTACCTCCAAAAATTCTCATTACCAAATAAATTCATTTAAGTATACAAAAAATCACAAAACAAGAGTCTAACAATTTTTACCGATAAAACAGTCTCATAACCTAGTTTTAATGAAAATTCCATATCACATAAAACATTTATCAAATCATCACCAAAATTTTCAGTTCATAACTTAACATATTCATGATCATATCGTCTAAATTTCATGAAAAAATAGCATTCATTTACATTAAAAACAACACCTATATTTTTGTGTAACATAATTATGCAACAATAATTTACTATGAGTGACAGAGAGAAGAAAATTCATAACTTTTTATAGAAAAATCTAATGAACGTGAAATTTTGAGGGTTAGCACATAACACATACATGAATAACTTATTAAAAATTTAGAGCAAACAAAAATTCCTAGACTAAGATATAGCATCCAAATTTAGGGGGAAAATATATTTCAGAAATACAAAAAAAAAAAAAATGAACCCTTACCTTAATACGAATTTCTTCTCAAAACTCCTTCGAATTCACCCAAAGAAAATTCAATATTTCTTTTAATTGTTTGTAAGAAAATAGATTAAAGAAGGGGAAGAAAACATGTAGAGTAGAAGGGAGAGAAAGAGAGAGAGAGCATGATCGAGAGAAGAAAATTTGTTTTCATGAAAATGAAATATCGTAACAAAAGGAATACTCGTCCCCTTTAAAAATATTTAGAAAAATTTCAACTAAAATGGGCTCAATTACGTGGAGAGTGGAGAGGATTGCGGGGAAAGTCATCAATTTTGTCACAATTACCATATTTTGTGTAACACCTTGAAATTTATTAAGTGTTATTAGATTGTAAAATGGTGGATTAGTGTGCCATAATGAATATTTTGAGTTTAATTTGGTCATTTTGTGAAATTTTAAAATTTATGTTATTTTTATTCTTTTGATGATTTTTAATTACTTTGAATTATTTTAATTGTTATTTTAAATTTTAATAAAATGATTTGTTAAATGCTAAGTAGTTTTTATTTAAAAACAGTGTGTTGTTGCACACGGTTTTGTGCAACTAATTTTCTCTCTTCCTCTATTTATTATACCTCACTCTCTCTCTCACTCATTTTCTCTCTCTTTTTTCTCGCTCATCTCTCTTGCTCTCTCTCACTCTCTCTCGGTTTCACTCTCTCTCGGTTTCACTCTCTCTCTCACATTCTCTCAGAAATTTTAAAACAACATTTGATTTCAAGCTTCGAGATTGTGGATTGGAGGCTTGGGAACGCGATTGAGTAACCACAAACTCGAATCAAAACTTAATCCAAATATAGTTTTCAAATTTTTTAAACTTTTTCAATTTTTTAATTTTTCTTGCATTTTGAAATCTAAGCATTTCTAAGCTTAGAAAACCTTCAATCTAGGTTAGATGAACTTAGATTAGCTAGAATACAAAGTTTGTTTCTTCAAAAATGGATTTCAATCAAGATCTTTCATTTTTCTCTATTTTTCTCTATTTTTAGATTTATTTAAAAATTTTGTTTAAAACTTGTTTTGATACATCAAAAAGCAATCTATTATGTTTTTCTATTGTTTATGATCATTACCCATGCCTAAGAATTGAGAAAACAGGTTGGAATTAAAGATTTGGGCTCGGGGAGGCCGAGACCCATGCATGGAAAATTTTAGAATTTTTTCAGATCGGCAGGCCAAACTTCGTGTTCGGCAGGCCAGATTCAAGTGTTCGGCAGGTCGGATTCATCCGACTGGTAGGCCAAACTTTTCCAAGTTTGGCCAACTGGACTTGGACCTCCGGCAGGCTGAATCAGGGCGACTAGCAGGCCGATCGGGCATGATGAAATTTTATGATTTTTCACCCGTTTTTATCGTTTTGAACCCTGATTGAAATTCTGACTTTATAAAATGATTTTATAAACCTAAATGGCACACTAGGATACCATGAGATAATTTAGTAACATAGAGAATATCATACTAGATATTAATAGACCTAGTTTTCATTTAAGGTTGTGTGTGGATCTACAGAGCTAACGTATAGCAGATCAGGATTACGGTGTGGGACACCAGCACGAGTATTGAGGTAGGACTTCTACCCCTCCTTTGGTAGCTAGTTTTAAATGTTTTGGCCTCAAAAGAGTTTTAACAAAAATATTTTCAAATGATTGGTTGAAAATACATTTTTGTTGACTGATTTTATAAACAGTAGAATTGAGATCATTTTTCATAACAAACCTCATAATGAATGTAAATGATTGTATTTGGTAAAAAGAGAATTTAATAATCATGAAAAGATATATAAATATATATATATATATATATATTGGGGCATGATGCCATATTAGAGATCGGGTCGTATAGTGCGCGACCTTGGGGGCAGGTCCCGAAACCCAGCTGGGCCACTACGGTGGTGATTTACTTATGGTTTTCCCAAGAAAAGAAAATGTTATTCTTTTTGGTTGACTTATAAAATAACTTAGGTAAGAAAGGTCTTTATTGGATTCTTACTTCCGCATTTATTTAATTAATTAATTATTTATTCATTTATTTGTTTATTTATCTGCTACTCATTTAAGTTCGTTTTCTAAATGTGTATTTGATTAATGAAGCTTCCTTTTAAAGAATTAAATGTTTTAAATAAATAGTCCTACTGAGCCTTTTACTCACATTTTATTTTTTTAAAATCTTACCCCACAGGTGGATATCAGCTTAGGATCAGAGAAAAATCCGCTGTTCGAACTTGCAACCAGTAGAAGATTTTGGTAGGTCATATTATAGCAAAACAAGGCATGTAAATTCTTAACTTCCTTTTATCTTGGACTGTGGTTGTATTGTAATATTGTCAGTACTGTATGTGTACACAAGATGTAGGTCAATGGGATCCATTTTTGCCTCACATTATATTTTGATTGTTTTTACTGTTACCTTATCGCTTATTTTATTATTTCATTTGTTCAAATATTATAATTATTTGCTTTAAATAAACGATTTTAAAATTATCACATTTTTACTAATAAAATTAATTCTAAAACCTAATTTTTAACTAAATTTCTATTTAATTAACTTAATTAATCTATCACGTCACCTCCCGTGCTCTGGGGCGTGATATTTTGCCTTTTTAAAATGGGAAATCTTATCAATTAAGTTCAATCATTCAAAAGTCAAACATTTCATTTCCTTAAATGAGGAAATTACTCCAAAAATATGCTAATCAATCAAAAATCATAATTTAATCATCCAATCATCTCAATCACCAATTTTGGGTGATTTTTGCTGATTGCTCGTCAGCAGTCTTTGGCTTGCCGAAGGTTTGGGGTCCGGCCTACTGATTATACTCATTGGCCTGCCGTTTCAAGAGGATCATTTTAGCCTGCCGAACTAAATAGTCTGGCCTACTGATCTGCCTTAACATACTAGAATTCATCAAAACAATAATTATCACAAAAATTATAACGATTGCGCGTCTACGGTACGTACATGAGCCGCGAAGCACTGGATTACAAACTCTGAAACGCACAGTGAAGACTGCGTTTTGCACGGGGCGACGATTTTATATAAATATAATTAAATAATTAATTAATTATATAATAAAATATTAATAAAAAATAATAAAAAAAATCAGTAAATAGTAAAATTTAAAGCCTATAAATAGGGGGGCTCTTCCCCCCCTTCATTCGACACAGACCTCTCGGTCCTTTCGGCCCCGAAAAAAAAAAAAGATAAAAAAAAAAGTTTTATTTTTTAATATATCTAGTAAAATTATGTTTAAATTAGTGTAGAGAGTCTAGTGAGGTAGAGAGATGATCTTGTATGCTTAGTATTTTGGTATGAATTTAGACTCTATATCTGTTTTATAATGCTTATATTTTTGTGAAATAAATTATATCTTTATAGTTATTGTTGATGTTGTTATGCTGTCAATTCTTGTATAAATTCAGTCATGCTTTCTTTATGTAATTTAATTGTGTTGTATAATTAATATTAATAATACTGAAGTCATGCTCATTTGTTAATTTGAGTTTCTGCTGCATTATAGACATGAACTGGCACAGTAAATGCTTGGTAATTCTTGATTTATTGTAGACAGAGGATGGCATATTGTATTCTTAAACCGATTAATAAATTGAGATGCTGCTGAAATTAATGTAAGAATTTATTTCATAAAAATATATTAATTTTAATTTGTTATTGTCTCTTCTATCTTAAAATTATGTTGATTATAATTGAGTGACAGCGGTTATAATTTTCATAATTAGTGCACCAAATCATTAGTGAGAGATGATTATTTTGCTAGTTTTTATAGGAAAAACCCTTACTGCATTATGGCTTGCTATATTGTCGATCTCGGTTAACCTATATAATTAGTAAAAAGTGCTTGCAATTAATGAGAAAAGATATAATAAATTAAATACATTAGATAATTAATAATTAGAGTTAAAATTCCATATCAGATACGAAACATACAAGGGATTCTCAAAACTTCACTATTTTAATTTTATGTTTTAAATTTTCAACTTGATTAAAAAAAATCACAAAAATATTTCTTTTAAACTTTGCTCTGAAAAACCGCTTGCCTTTTTGAACGTTTAATTTTAACAATCTCTCGAGTTACAAATTCTCTTTCACCTCCCTGTGGATACAACAATCTTTCTATACTACAAACGTCCGCCGTGTTTTTAAAGAAAAAAAAAACATTTTTTGGGGCGTTACCAACAGCATTAACAACATGAACACTTCGAGTATATCGATTTCACATGACCGTTACCTGTCATAACACGTAAAATAAAATGGTTAGCACCAATATATCATATATCATAACACATATCATAAAGGAATCACTTAATGTCGTCACTAATTTGACATAAACTATTACATGGAAATAGGCGGGTGTTACAAATTTTAAACTTGTAATTAATTAAATGTGACTAATTATTTTCCTAAAGCAATCATTGAATAGTAAAGAATAAATAAGAACACTTAATTCAACTTCTGGTTATTTATATAAAATGACCATTTTACCATTGAAGCATATAATTGTAAGTCTACTCATTTTAGAACGTTTAAAACCCTTACTAAGTATTTAGAGTCTAAAAGAGAATGATATTTTTAAAGAAAACTTCAAAATATAACTATTAACGAAAAATGCCTTTGGCATCGTTTTGGGATTCGTATATAATCCCACGTTCAAAACATACAATTGAAATTTAAATAAATGCGTTGCAAACAACATCAACCATAGTCCAAAGTAAAGTCCAAGAGAAAGAGAATAGCAGAGATTAAGGTTTTACATACCTTGATTGAAAGGAAATAAAAACAAATTGTAAATACGTAGATCTCAACTTGAGGTCCAACTTCGCCTTTAAAACTTTAGCCCTCATGGTCTACTCTGTGCCATTCTTGGCACCCATTAGAGGGGGTTAATTTAAAACACAAAAATTAGCGATAGGTCTAGTAGGAAAACATTTGAACAAACTTTAACATATCAAAACAACTAAGTTGATTAAATAAACAAATAATAAAGAAGTAAATAATCGGAGTATTATAGATTACAAATGTAGCAAAATAATTAAGAAAGAGATGAGACAATTTTAGTTAAATTCCCCATTCCTAACCTTTTTGTATATCATATATACTTAACATACGTATAGTGCTTTAGCTGTTGCCCACGCTGTGGAGTAACCCAATCAAGGTTTAAGGGCTTGCTTCCAAGGTTACACTCTACATAACCAGATCTCCATGGTTACTAAAAACAAACCACTAGGAGCTACATGTCCTCGGTAGTGTTTGAATACCCCATTATGCTCAGAGTTTTCTTATTTTGAATCTAAATTATAATTTTCAAATTCATTTGTCAAAATATAGAACTAATCATATTTACATATTATATATATTTTGCAAACTCATAGCAATATGTGAAAACACATTTACAAACAATTTTGTAAGAAACATGCTCATCTTAGATAACATTGTTAGCCAAAAGAAAACAAACTAATTTCAAATCATGGCTACCAAGAAAAGGATCAGAAAGCTTACCTATTTAGCAAACAGTCTAAGAATAGCCTTACATCTCACAAATCCAATTTTACACAACGTTAGCTCTAATGCTGTCCAAACTTAATGGTGTCTAACAAAGTCAACAATAAACCAAAACAAGAACAAATAAAATTATAAATTTGTATTATGTATAAATCAATCTCTAGTGTGCATTATATGCCTTAAAATGATCATGAAGTGTAAATTGATTTTCTTTAGCTTTAGAACACAAAAAACAGGGGTTTAAAGGGTTTGTGTGGGACTCAAGGTGGGGGTATCTCAATGCATGGAGACTACAAAAAAATCTAATTTGTCTTCTTAGGTGGGAGGATGCATGAGTGAGAGGGAAGAGAGTGGGCTTAGGGTGCTTTTAAAATAAACAAAAAATATGGGGTGTGAGGGTAATAGTGTAAATTATGGGTATAGTTTTAAAGATTAAAATTGTGACAAAAATGCATTTTAAATATGTATATTGTTGTTATTTATGCAACAATAAATTTTATCTCAAAATTAATTAGGCACACTAATTGATTAAATTTATACATAATAAATTATAACTAAAATTTTAAGACATCACAATACCAAATGAGCATAACCATCAAACATTGATGCCGTAATTTAACTTAACATGAACATTATATGTATAATCCTCACTTGAGTCACTACTAGAAAGTTTAGATTACATGACCCTCATTAAACCGTCATTGTTGGTGCAATTTTATATGATGTTTTTCACTAAAAACCGTCGTGTTATATTCAATCTATCACAATAGTTTTTAGTAAAAACCATTGTGAAGGGCTCCACATTAATTCAAAATTTTTAGCCCCTACTAAAATTGAAACCTTGGCCAACACTAGCCTTTCCCATTAATTTGAAATTCAATTAACTTAAACCTTCTCTCTCGCTAACTCTGCCTCCCACAATCTAGCCACCGATATCCCAGCCCCACCACGACCCCACCACCAACGAACCTGACCCCCCCATGATATTTCACCAACTCTGACACTGCCCTTCACTCTCTCCATGATCCTACTACTATTTGACCCAAACCCCAAAGAACCTAGCAAACAAATGCTAGGGCCCTTAATTTGAAATTTTATTTTGACTAATTGCTAGGGCTCGTAACTATTGGAAAGTTAAAGTGGGAAGTGGTGCAATAAGGTGACTGAGCAGGCAAAAACTATATTCTAGGTGCAGTGTCCCCAAGAAGGAGGCAACATCAAATGCGGTTTTTTTTTTATTTTATATTACATGTGGGACTTAATTTTTATTGATAATGGTCACAAGCGCTATCAAGAAAAGATTATATAGGTGATGACATATATGAGATTAGGGTTGAGTGTGTAACATTTTTGAGTAGGTATATATATCTTAGATATAGCTAGATGTAGAGTACATGACTTTACAATGTAAATATTTATATGATTTTATAAAAATTTTATAGTTCAATGTAATTATGCTCTCATTGAGGTGCACATATAGGAATTAGAAAAGGCAAACCCAAAAAGAGCAAGAAACAAGAAATGGTTGCAAGATAAACATAGCTAGACCTTTTGGGAGTGGATTAGAGCACACATCTATGCCAAGTGTTCTACATCACAAGATAGAAGCATGTCACAAGACTTAAAGAAGCTAGCTAGAGGACTATCATCGGTAGTTACAAGGTATATATCATATTCCATCAATAGTTAAACTTTCTACACTCACGAAAAAGATGATATGTATCCCATCCAAAATAGTGGTGTGACTCTCTACTTCAAGGCTATGCATATTTCCTCTACCAAGGACAAGAATCCAACATATAGGACCATAAACTACTTTGGTTTCATTGAAGATATTTAGGAAATTTATTATATGAGATTGCGCATAGCACTTTTTAAGTGCAAATGGGCTGACAAAAACAATGTTAAGGCCAATAATGATGATGTCATGGTGGTTGACTTTAGGAGATTGGAATACAAAGATGATCCTTCATTATGATATCACAAGCAATCCAAGTTTCTATACAATGGATCTTGATGATTTGGAATTGTCCTTAGTCATCCTGATGAAGCCAAGAGTAGTTATTGACGGTGAAGAAGTTGTCGAGGATTGCACGGACATCCCCTCATACACAAAGGGATTGCCATCGATTGAAAAGATTGATTATTTTGACAATGATGTTTTCCACTTGCTTCGTGAAGATGTGGAATGGACATGTATTGAGGATACAAAGAAAAAAGAGGAAAAAATGAGCATTGATAAACAAATTTATGTCAATTTATTTCAATGTTGCTTTTTCTTTTTTTAGGCTAAGGGATATATCTATATATAGCTATTTTTGTGATAAAAATAGCAAGAAATAAGCTCTAGGTCATTGAATCCATAACATAGGCTTGCCATCTTGGGCAACAAGAAATGGTCTAAAAAGAGGTTTTTTCACCAATTTTTCATGATGTTTGTTCTAAAACACATCATAAATATAGTTTTACACGATTATTTTTAAGAAAAACCATCGTGAAAGGAATATTCCATGATGGTTTTTTTAGAAAAACCATTATGGTATCTTGTCATTATATGATGGTTTCTCTTAAAAACTATTGTGTAATGGGGGCTAAAACGGTGTAGTTTTAGCCCCTACTTCAGTTTAAGCTCACACTAGGGCTTATAATTCACACCTACACTAATTCAAAATTTACCTCTCAAACTCTCAAATCCCCTATCTTTGACATGCCACTCCTATTACACGGCTTTTGCCACCATCACCAATCTAACCCTACATGACATCCTTCATTGCCATTGACCCAAACTCGTGAGCAAGTGGAATAGGCCAACAAACCAAACCTATGCTATCGCATTAATCCTCTCTCTCTCTCTCTCTCTCTTGCCTCTTCTCATCCCTCAAATCGACGACAGTTTTCCTTGTGCCATGTCCCTCGCTGCTGCTGTTGAGGCAACCTTCTAGCGAGCCTGCCATCATCAACCCAACTCTGCCGAAGCACATTGCTATGTAATAATTTTGAACAAGTACTTTATTGTGTTTTAATTTTTAGTTATATAGTATTGCAATTGTATTTACTATTTATTAGTTATATAGTCATGTAATTTTTAGTTAATTTTATTCTTATTTATTTAGTTTTGCCAGTTTTAATTTTAATTAGCTTTAGTGTAAGTGTTAGTTCTAAACTTAGTGTTGTTTAGCTTTAGTGTTGCAAGAGTTTTGTTGTTATATTTAAACTTGGTTTTAAACTTAGTTTTAGTTCTAGACTTAGTTTTAGTTCTAGACTTGGTATTGTTATGTTGCCTGCCACATGTTTGATAAAAGATCATTACGACCATCACTAGCAATTAGTTTTATAACTTAGTTTTGTTATTTTAGTGTTCTTTAGGTTTAAGTTTATCTTATGTTAATACCTTGTTTTATACACTTTCACTAGTAATTATAGTTTACTTTGTGTTTTCAAATTAATAGGGTGTTTGGCAAAGTTGGTTATAACTAGCTTGTTGGTTGGGAATAGTGCAAAGCTTTATATGCTACAGTAAAAGGAAAAAGTTATTATAGTGTGAAGCTTTCATATGCTACAATATTTTTGAACCAAGAAGTTGTTCTAACTAACTTTGCGAAACACTTTATAAATATTTTAATTTGGTTGATTGGTTTATGTCAATTTATGTGTTTGCCTTTCCATGAGGATTTGGTTTAGATTAGGTAAAAATGTTACAAGAGAGTGATAATGAGGACTATAATGAAGAGTATGAAGAGTGCATGCCATCTTCCTCTCAACATAACACTAGAAAATAAGTTAACAAGCCCCGAAGAAAAACCAAATTCGATCCCAAAGTTGATTTTAAATAGAGAGCTACTTTAATGAAAAGAGTTCATCGGATAAAGAAGAGAGGATTAAGAATAAAAGTGACATTTGATGTAAAAGGCTAATCGAAAGGCACAGTCAAAAATGAATTAAGTAGTTAGATTGGATTTCTTAATCGAGAGCATATTCCAATATGGATTAAAGATTGGAGAACTAAGGATTTAGACAAAGAAAGAGATGTTATTTGGGGAGAGATTTACAAAGGTTTCATAGTTGAGTAGTATAGGAAAAAAGCTATTAAGATTTGCAATAAATTAGCAAAGAGGTTTAGATTCAACCTCTACGCCAGTTTTGTAAAGCCCAACCTTTTTGTTTGGATGACAATGACAATGTATTTAAGTGGCCTCCTATAATAGTACACTACTATCCCTCTATAACCGATAATGACTGGGAAACATTTGTTAAGCATTAGTGTTTTGTTAAATTCCAACTTTTATTGACAAATGCAAGAAATATAAGACCACAAAATGAATACGGTTCTATGGTTGGTTGATATGGATATGAGTGCTTGAGCAATTATTGATAGATTATTATCTTACTCGTATTACATATATAAATTATTCTGTCATTAATATGTTACTAAAATTGCAAAATATAGTTAGCTAAGACAGATGTGCTATCATCATGGGAGGAGTTATGGGTAAAATTGCATCAAGGTCCTAATGGACGATTTAAAAATCCAAATTGTGTAGAAATTGGGAACTTGATTGTAAGTTTATTGAACTTAAATTCTTAGTTTAAAATTTTACAACTCTTAAAACAAATTAAAAATAACTTGGTTTGTAATTATTTTACAGGATGAGTACACGGAGCAACAATGTCAAGGGACCTTCGAATCTGTCAATAATGATGAACTAGGGCACTAGAGAAACTAGAACATTCAAGATGCATTCACGATCAATCTAAGCATGTCAAGCAGTCTCAATACTTTGACCTACGACTAACTTCAAAATTTGATTCCCAAATGTTGAAGATGCAAAGTGAAATTGCAAAATTATGAGGTCTTGTAATCGAATTTCTGTCCCAAGGAGGTGCCAAATTGAAGGATGCAACCATTTGATAATGCAATAGCTTCAAAGTTAGCTATAACCCTCCTGATAATAAAGCAGAACATCCAAAAGCTCTAGAAGTACTATTGTCACCTCCTCATTAAGAGCCCAAACAACATTAAGAATGCAAACTCTTTGTTGATGATAGAATTAACAGTGTGTGCACACTTGTCGTGCTTGGAAAGGAGTGGATAGAGAGTCTTCCATGCAATACAGCCCATGGAAAAGCCTTAGGGGACAAAAACATGCACGTTAACAACATTACCCATAAAGTTAGAGCAGTTGAATTATCTGTTCCAACAATTGAAGCAACAACTATAGGTGAAGCAGCCAAAAGCTTCGTTGCATGGCCAAAAAGGTAAATTCAAGTTGTTGCAACAAGCACTTAGCCATGAATGCCTAGAAAAGAAATGTGCTAGAAAAGCAAAAGAGTCACAACATGAGGTAGAACATCATCGAGCGGTTGAGAAACAACCCGTTGCAAATAAGTCTCTGCCTTCATTTAACTTCTCTTTACCTCCTCCAGAATTTATGTAGTTAGCTTTGTACATTCATGCATTCATGCAAGATGGGTTAGTGGTTTAGTGCTCGATACCAGGAAGAAACAGTAGTAATGCAATGCCTATATATATAGAGTATGAAAACATTTATTACTTTATCACCTTTGATAAAATCAGGGTAAGTAGTATAATTGTATACCTTGGGTAATAGCTCTATCCTTGATTCTTACTTTTTTAAATCTAAGTAAAGTTATAAGGTGCGTTCAAATAAGTTAGTGCATTGTTTTCATTGTAGTTTTTTGGTGGAATATTGTGAATGCCAAGGCAAGTCTGACAATTTTGACTTTATATTGTCGGCCTTTGCCTTAAGTGTTGCAAGAGACCTATATAGTGATGTTAGAGAGCACACCACTTCACTACTTAACCTTTTAGCTCAAACCACCAAAGGGAAATTATTCGTAGTGCCATACAATATTGAAGAACATTGGATATTGGCACTTGTTTTGCTACAGGAGGACCAAATATTTTGGTTTATCCCCTTGGACACCAACCACGTGATGATTTTGTATCACTCACAAGATTGAAAGTATCAGTTTTTCTTATAAAATTTATAATGCTAAGTTTTAGATAATTGTGTTTATTAATTCATCTTAATCATGACACATTGTTAGGATACTTAACAATTGGAAACTTTAAGTAGGAAGCAGTATAATAACGCACGTGAACGAAATGCTATGTTCCCACCGTAAGTGTCCTAGACAAGAGGAAAACGTAGAATGTGTTTTTTTTATACTACGTTACATGCAGGACATAATCAATTATGGTATACAGGGCCTATCAGAAGAGGAATTTTATATACATAAAGATATAAATGAGGTTAGAATTGAATGGGTACAATTTGTAAGTAGGTATTTCACATATAGCTAGAGTAGATAAATGATTATGTATAATAGTTCAATGTAAATGATTTCATAAAGATTTATTATATCAATATATATATATATATATATCTTATTTTGCAATCAGAGCCTTACAGTAATGGATGACATACAAGACTGGCCATCCAGTAGGAAATAAAAAATTCAAGGTTTTTTTTGCCCATGACCAATTTTCCACGACGGTTTTTATTAAAAATGACTGTGGAAACACACCCTTACACTATAGTTTTTCACATAAACCATCACGTAAGGTTTAAGGAAACCATTTTTTTACTATAGTTTACAAACTGTCATGTAATGATGATATTCCACGATGGTTTTATATGAAAATCGTCGTGATAGAATGGTGCCAACTGAACCCAATTGGTGCTTGAATAGACGTTCCATGACAGTTAAAAACCGTTATGAAAACTCAAGATAGTGCCACAATGGAGGTTTTCATGATGGTTTTTTAACCATAGTGAAAGTTTTCCATGAGGGTATAAAACTGCCATAGAAGGCCCAGTTTGTAGTAGTGAGTTGGGGTTGGCATAACACTTAATCATCTTATCTTTAGTTTATGAGTCCTATATACTTAGTGATCGTTCCATATACCATGACTTGGATGTAAAATAATCAACATAACAATTGTTAAACATAGTTTATAGCATAACTTGGCATTTAAATCCATAAGTATAACAAATGCAAACATATTTCAAACATGCATAAAGTATGTGAAAACTATTTTCTTCATGCCGTAGGTGAGGTTTGAAACTTACCTAGATCTAAATAGAGTTCCCTCAACTTAGGGTGTTTTGACTAATTTATTCCTTCCTTAGACTTTATCTATAAAGTGTATAAGTCTTTTACTCTATTGGATATTCTAAATTCCTATCCTTTAACAAAATGGATATCATACACATTTACTAGGAAAATCATACACATTTCCTAGGAACAATCATTAATCTTTCATAAATTAATTTCCTTAATTTCTTTTGCTTAATAATTAATTCCTAAATTAATTATAAGCTATGATTTAATCGTCTTCGTAGAGTATTTCTTAATTTTTTTAAGAGATAAATTCATGAATAGTCCTTGAACTCTTTTTTCTTTCTAAAATTAGTCCCTGGAATCAATATTTTGTCTCATAAATAGTGCCTAAACCCAGAAGGTGTCTCATGAATGGTCTCTTTGTTAAATTTTGGCTAGAAAAAGTTAAATTTTTTTCTTATAAATTGTTTCTTAGGTATCTTCTCTATATAAATAGTCCCTATGCTAAAATTTATACTATATTTAGTTCGTAAACTAAAGAAAACATATGCTAAAATTAGTTATATTGTTAAATAAATATAAACAAAAAATTAAATATGCAAAATTGTACTGAATTTGTAGTCCCTAAACAAAAATAAAGGAAAATTAATTTCTTTGCTACATATATTTAATATTTTTTATCTACTTATTCAAGTATATAACTTTGATAGTTTTTTGAAATAAGCATATTTTACCTACCATATTAATAAATATCCCCAAAGTATTTTTATATTACATCTAATAGATTTATAAATTTATATATTTTGCATTATACCTGTTTTAACCAATTTATATTCCTACTTGTCTATCAATTTTGTTTTGTTTTGTTTTTATTTTAATTTTTTTAGTAAAATATCAAATTCGTATGAAAAGTCAAAATTACCAACAAATTGATTTTTTTTTTTAAATAAACAAAACAAACTTTGATATCAAACACATTCAAAATTCAACTAAAACAACATCGTATGTGTGTTGAAATTTTTTTAACACAAAATTAAGGAACAAAACTTCTTTAATATGCCACAACGCATGTCATGAATGTTTTTGAATGTTGTTTTAGCACTATAAAAAGAAATGAAAAACAATATTTTTGGTTAAGGTTATTTATATATTTAATAGGTGTAAGTAAAATCACTATTTAATTTTTAATTTAGGGACTACACGTATGTTACAATTTCATATGTTTAATGTATTCTATATATTTATTTAACAATATAACTCATTTTAGCACTTTTTTTAATTTTGGGATTAAATACAGTACAAATTTAAGCATAAAGACTATTTATAGAGAGAAAATATAGTTCAAGGACTATTTACGAGACAAAATTAACTTTTATATCCAAAATTTAATAGATGGATCATTCATAAGACACTTTTTGATTTTAGGGGTTATTTATGAGACAAAATTAATTAAAGGGGCTAATTCTAGAGAGAGAATATGGCCCAGGGACTGTCCATGAATTTAATCCTTTTTTAAATATTTGTGTTAGAACTAGAGACCTAACTTTAATTTGACATTTTTACCTTGAGGATGAAAAATGAACATTTTATCTCTAGTTGATTTTGGATAATTTATCCTATGACATTAAATTATTTCTTAAATGGTTTAACCTACTTTAAATGATGGAAGTTCAAAATAAAATGCCTGGCGTTTGTTTTGACTATTTTACCCATACGGTAAAAATAAACATTTTGCCCTTAATAGGTCTTGGAAAATTTTAAACTCTTTTAGGTTTAACATATGGTTACTTTGTTGGAAAAATAATACGCAGCGGAATTTTAAAATTTTTAAATCAGAGTATTTTTCAAAATACAAGTTTGACATGCTATATGTATAAATTAGCCTGATCTTACTAACCTTGTATTCGCCGAAAAGCTCCCGAAATCTATGTAGAGAAGTAACGTTCCAGAATAGCCTCAACCAACTGGTCTTCTTTGCTATTCTCTATCCACGATCGGAGTGAGTGTGGGCTCACACGTACAGCTCTTCCTCAAGGTGACTCTCCTTCCAACCAATTGAGAGAACCCAAAGCTAGTGTTCGTGATTTGTGAACAAGAGCTCTCAGGGAGTTTCATATTCTCACCAGTGGAGTATCGCTCTTAATCTCTCTATTGTTCTATCTATAACTCATTAGACTCACTCCCTATTTATAGAGGTTGAGTCTAGGGTCATTCCTT
>CAMOHE010055177.1:3769-29115 GCA_946598075.1 Artocarpus hirsutus
ATGATATGCTCGGTTGGAAAGACTACCTAGACTAAAATGAACCGATTAAACTTCAACTATTAATAAAATAACTGGTAGCTAAAATTGTGGTTGTAATGCCATAATATTAACTGTAACAATTAGAATATTGGTCTTGATAAG
Organism: Artocarpus hirsutus; assembly: GCA_946598075.1. Lineage (NCBI taxonomy): Eukaryota > Viridiplantae > Streptophyta > Magnoliopsida > Rosales > Moraceae > Artocarpus > Artocarpus hirsutus. Next base: position 3,911 of record CAMOHE010055177.1, read on the forward strand.
AAGCTTGTTCACCAGTATGTTTTGTTGTAAAGACTGCATAGATTTAGATGAACTGGTTAGACTTCAACTATTAATAAAGTGATTTGTAGTTGTCATAAAAGACTTAGCTTGACATTTTAAGCTAATCATTGTAGTATTATAAAGTAATCTCAAAAGGATCATATTTATATAATTAGAAGATTGGTCTTGATGAAAAGCTTGCTCATAGCTTGGTTGAAAAGACTGCCTAGACTAAGGTGAACCGATTAGACTTCAACTATTAATAAGATGATCCGTGGTTAAAATCAAGAAGATTGTAGTTGTAATGCTATAACATTAACTTTAACACAAAAGATTAGTTTTGATGAGAAGCTTGCTCACTAGTATGCTTGGTTGGAAAACTGCCTAGACTGAGGTGGATTGGTTAGACTTTAACTATTAATAAAGCGACCGTTGGTTGTAATATGATTTGCATTTTCTTCTTTTTTAAAAAATAAAATAAACCCTTATTAATAATATTATCATTAGGCATTAAATTTTGTGAAACTAATGAAATTAGATATTAGAGGATGTTTAGCATCATTTTCAATATATTATTTTTTCCAAATATCGTTATCATTTTTATCAATAGTGATATTATTGTTATTATTATCTTTAGTATTTTTATATTTCATATTTTTGTATTGCTTAAAAAGAATTTCTTTTATTCCTACTGCTCTGATCGGTATGCATTCTGTGCAGTCTAAAAATGAGATGTGCATAAAATAAAGCCTATTGCTTTTTAACCGTTCCAACTAGTCGGAAAATAAGATACGTATAAAATAGAACCTGTTGCTTTCCAACCTTTGCAACCGGACGCATTCTGCACAGTCAAAAAATGAGATATGCATAAAATAGAACTTGTTGCTTTCCAACCATTCCAAACCGATATGCAATCTGCGCAGCCGGAAAATTAGACACGCTTTAAAATAAGCCCGTTGCATTCCAACCATTCCAGTCGGTATGTATTCTATGCGGTTGGAACAGGTTCTATTATTACGAATAAAAGCAAAAAAAGTGATAATAAACCTGCTTTTCACTTCATACACTATTACAAAATTGAAGTTCATAAACTAATGTAATACGATAAAGATTCCTTTTTATACATTCAAAACTTAAATCGAAGCTTCTAAATTAAGGGAGCCATTCATTACAATAACTCTCCCTCGCATCTTCTCCCGAAAAAATCTATATCATCATCAATGGTTGAAAATGAGTAGCCTTGCATGTCACATTCGATGCATATTACTGTATAAATGACACAATCTCCCTGTTGACATGTGAATGTACTTTACTGCAATTAAATCATCAAGCATGGGATTTTTTTGACAATAATATTATGAGTCAAATATTTTTGACCGTTCCAACTGCTGTCTAAAAGTTTATGACTGTTTTAACCGCTCACTGTAAGAACCAATTGAAACGGACTTCTTTCCTATTGGTCTATTAGGAATGGTAACACGTCATATATATATTCAAAGAAAACCATCAACGATCAAGTGCTTGACAAAAAATATCAATAATTTGTTGGTGGGATATTCAGATCAAAGTAAGATCAAAACATGTGAAGGTGGTGGGATATTTAAGTTAAGACATTTTATTATTATTATTATTTGTTTGTTTGTGATGGTGGATTGTGCCTAACTTCAAGTCTTTAACTGCTATAAACATTGTCAGCTACACTTATGATTAATATTCCCTTTGTTTTTTTTTAAGACACCTAATTTGTTTCTTTAATTAGCTTATATGCCATTAACAATGAAATGCTAAATACTCAAATATTTCCATTAACAATGCAATGTTTAATACTCAATATTTTTTGTTGCTAGCAAAGACGTAAGGAATTTATACACACATATAACATATATATATAGATATATATATACATTTCAAGCAAAAAACATATATATCTATATATATATATATTTGGTTAGAAGCTCAAGGCACGTTGGTAGATTACTAACTGGGGGGAAAAATTGTAATAGAAAGATAAATTTTATAGAGTTGTCTTGATCAAGTGGGGATACATGCAATTCAAACGTGATTTGTCCTATAAGAAATGCTCTATGGTAGAGACTCCATCAAACATGCACTAATTTCATGTGACATAATACAATTTCATGCATATAATAATCTAATTATACATACGATTCAAGTCTAAATATAAGCTTGAATTTCACATTTAATTTCAATCAAAACAAGAATTCAAATCACATCTATACAATTCCACATATGATCAAGTAGCTAGAATTTGGGTAAAATTTAGTCAAGAGGAGAAAATTTACTGATGTATCCGGCAGCCTATTTGGAGCAATAGGCGGCGGTTATGGTGATGTCAAAGACGGTGGGTTGTTGTCACCAGCCAATCAAGACGGGAAGTCGCTAAGACCTTCGGAATTGTCTTCCGACTCGGACTTCGACTCTGGACTCCATCTCTGTTGGCTCCACATATCGACGGCGTTGGGCGGGTGGAGGAGACGATGCCGGTGGAGGACAACTTCGCCATTGCAAGAACAGAGAGGAAGTGAAAATGGGTGGCGGCGGCGTTGAAGGTTAGTCGGAGTGTGACGGGGATAGGCGGTTGGAAAAATTAAGGGGGCAGTTGGAAGAAATATGAGGGTTACAAGTTGGTTCAATTGAATGTGTTTCAATTAAAAAAGGGAGGAGACAACAAAGGAGACTCACCAAAAACAAGTCAGTCGGAAAAAGGATGGGGTGGCATAACTTGTGGGGTAGAGGACATTCGCGGCGCTGCTCCGGATATGCCGGCTTGGGGCGGCGTACGGTGGGTTCGGAAATGGAGGCTTGGGGTGGTCTGATGATGGCTTGGTTTCTAGGTTTATTATTATTTTTTTCTGTTTTCTTTTGAAATAGGTTTTCGGGTTTTATCTTTTATTATTATTATTATTTTTATTATTATTATTTTAAGTTTGAAATTTGGGAATACGAAATAAATTCGAAGCCAAAAGCACTTAAGTTCTAGTAATTAAGTTCTAGAATTCTATTAAAATATTTACTAATTTATTAGGGAATTATTATGTTTACTTTGTTAAAGAATGTAAAAGAATTGAAATAAAATTAATTGTAGTTGTAAAATTACCCCGATTGAAGTAAATAACTAACTTAAAGCAAGAATGTATTTGAAAAATATGTTGGTTGATTCTTATTTTTTATAGGAATGAATTAAATTTCTAAAAGTAAGAGATAAGAGATAAGTTTCTTCTCTATTAAGGAACTTAATTTCTTGTTTATAGATGAGACCAACCTCATTTAATTCTTGAATAAAAAAGTAAACAAAACTTAAAATTTGAAATTTAATTCTCTTTTTTGATATTGAATTTCCGACGAGTAAACAGGCCCTTAAAAAAATGGAGGAAAAAAATTTACATCAGGGTTAAGTTTTGGAAGGTGTTTCTAACGGAGGTCATTGGTTGAAAAGAACCCCTCTCTCTCCCTCCTCTCACTTCTCTTGGTTTGCCGCAAAACATGCAATTCTCCCTCCCACCTTCTCTCTCATGCAAAACCAAAACCCAGACAGACTCACTCCTGAAATCCCCTACTGTCCCCTCAGTACAACATCCCCTACGCCCCATCATCTCCGCCATGCAATCGAAACCATCTATCCAAACCAAACTCTGATGATGCTGCCATTATATTACAATAAATCAGTAAGACTAATTAGAGCTAGAGAGATAGAGATAGCAAGAGAAAGGAACGAAGGAAGCGGCAGCAATGGCGGCGAACGGGAAAATGTCGCCATTTGGAGGGAGGAGTGAGAGCGACAAGGAGAAGACGAAGATGAGAGAGAGGCAGAGAAGAGCCATCACTGGAAAGATCTGTTGGAAAATAATTTTCTATGTGGGCCTACATATTTAATTAAATGTGTTATTAATGCTATCTTAAGGCAAAGCCTAAATTAAAGTGATATAATTAAGATAAAGTTAAAAGGCTTTATTGGGTATTAAAATAATGTATGGGTATATTTGTTGATATTATATGTGTAGATACCAATTTGTAATTTTCAGATTTTATGATGGACGAAACTAGAAATACACTAAAATAACAAAAGTTATTTATTCTAGTTATGGTCCCCAATCCATACGTACGTTTCATTCTTCCTATTTTCTCTGAAATCCCATCTTTTTAGAAAATCATAAAGAGTACGTATTGGATTGGAAGACAATAACCCACATCAATCCAAGATCATGAATTCAGGTACGCTTTCGTAATTTGGTATGATTCTTCTCAATAATTTGACATGATCGATCCTGTAGAAATTCTGGTTCAATTCGGTTCTAACAAGTGGTATCAGAGAGGTTTCATGTTAAATTATTGAGAAAATTTTTCTCAAAACTTTGGTTGAATTGTTTGTTGAATACGTTATTGTATTCATGCTCAAATATATGTGTGATTCGGTTTTTGGATGAAGTTTTGGTATATGTGTGTGAAAATATGAATTCGGGATTTTTGCATTTATGATGGCTGCCATGCATTAATTTGCTGTTGAATCACATTTATGATTACAGTTGTTTATTAAAAAAAAAAGCATTTAATGAATTCAGTTTTACGATTTCATTGAAATCGAGTAAGGGTCAAGTATCCCGTGGGATTACCGGCAGCAATCTCACTGCCGCCGGCGGGGAAATCAGGCCGCGTCCCTCAAGCGGCGCCGGAAAAAGAGAGCAGTGGCCTATGGCTGCGGCGAAGGAGACAAAATGGCAGCCAACGCCAGCCGTGTAAGAAAAAACAAAAAAAAAAGGAGGAAACCGTGGCTGTTTTGGGTTTCGCCGGCCGCCTGTTCCTCCCCCACCGGCGCCGGCGCTCTCTGAGCACAGACGACAGGTCACGCCGGTAATAATATTCAGGTTTCTATCCCTGATATTGATCAAATTGCAAATCAAGAACAACCAGACATAGTCATTCAACCCCTTGAGGTACAAACTCAACAATCTCAAGAACCAGAACCTTAGGAACTTGTGTCATTAAGGAGATCCACTAAAGAGAGGAGAAGTGCTATTTCGGATGATTACATAGTATTTCTCCAAGAACATAAGGAAATGTTGGATTGATGGATGATGATCCGATCAATGTCTGTCAAGCCATGCATAGTTTAAACTCTCAAAAGTGGATGGATGCCATGAAAGATGAGAAAAAGTCCATAAAGGACAATGACGTTTGGGATCTCGTTCCATTACCTGAAGGTGCGAAGCCCATTGGTTGTAAATGGATATTTAAAACCAAGAGGGATTCGAAGGGTGATGTAGAGCGATATAAGGCTCGTCTTGTCACTAAGGGCTTTACTCAAGAGGAAGGCATTGATTACAAAGAGACTTTCTCTCCAGTGTCAACGAAAGACTCTTTTAGGACAATTATGGCACTTGTAGCACATTTTGATCTTGAGCTACATCATATGGATGTCAAGATGGCGTTTCTAAACGGTGACATCGAAGAAACGATCTATATGGTGCAGCCAAAAAACTTTGAGTTGGGAGACCCAAAGAAGATGGTTTGCAAATTAAAGAAATCCATCTATGGGCTTAAGCAAGCTTCTCGTCAATGGTATTACAAATTTCATCAAGTGATAGTCTCATTCGGTTTCGAGATGAACGCTATGGATGATTGTATATACCATAAGTTCAGTGGGAGTAAATGTATTTTCCTGGTATTGTACGTTGATGACATACTGCTTGCCACCAATGATATAGGCTTATTGCACGAAACCAAGAGATTTCTATTAAAGAAATTTGAAATGAAAGATCTTAGTGACGCCTCTTTTGTATTAGGAATTAAAATACACCGGGATCGCTCTCGGGGTATTCTTGGGTTATCACAAAAGGGCTATATCGAAAAGGTGCTTAAAATATTTGGCATGCAAGACTGCAAACCAGGAGATACCCCCGTGGCTAAAGGAGATAAATTCAGTTTAAGTCAATGTCCTAAGAATAACCTTGAGGTTAAGGAAATGGAAAAGATCCCATATGCTTCAGTTGTTGGGAGTTTGATGTATGCTCAAGTTTGCACTCATCCGGATATAGCATACATTGTTGGATTATTGGGTAGATATTTGAGTAACCCTGGAATGGAACATTAGAAAACAGCCAAACGGGTTATGCGATATTTACAGAGAACAAAAGATCACATGCTTACATATAGAAGGTCAGACCAACTCGAGATCATTGGTTATTTGGATTCGGATTTTGCTGGATGTCAAGATAGTCCTCGATCCACTTCGGGCTATATTTATTTGCTTGCTGGAGGAGCTATTTCTTGGAGGAGTGCTAAGCAGTCACTCATAGATTCTTCCACTATAGAGGCAGAATTTATAGTATGTTATGAGGCATCCAATCATGGAATATGGCTGCGAAACTTTGTCACTGGGCTGCAAATTGTGAAAAGTATAGAAAGACCACTCAAGTTGTTTTGTGACAATAAATCTGCAGTCTTGTATTCTAACAACAACAGGAGCTCTTTAAAGTCAAAGCATATAGAGATTAAGTTTCTTGTTGTTAAAGAAAGAGTTCAGAGTGGTCAGGTGTCTATAAAGCATATAGGTACAAACTCCATGATAGCGGATCCGCTTACAAAAGGACTTCCACCCAAGGTCTTTCATGAGCACACTGCTCACATGGGTGTTCAGTTATTTAATGATATTTAGTTTTAGTGGGAGTTTGTATTTGAATGCTAATTTTCTTTGTATATAGACATTATGTGTTTGTATATGTTTTCTGCAGAAATAAAGTATACAGTTTACTTACACTTTGATTTTGGTATGGTTTTGATCTCATTCAGATATAAGGTAGGACCAGTTGGAAATAGACATGTTTATATCACATTGCATGTAATTTTCATGCTACACATCCATACTTGATCTATGATATTTGTTTATATCGATATACGTAATCATTGATGGGTCTAGTCACGCTACATTTGTGACGAAGGCCGCTTTGGTTCTATGTTGGTATGATCAATGGACGAGATTGTTCAAGAATACCCTTATATGTGATAGCAAAGGTTGAGCTCACTAAAGTTAACACATTTTGTAAAGAAACATATGTGGCCCAAGTGGGAGATTGTTGGGAAATAATTTTCTATGTGGGCCTACATATTTAATTAAATGTGTTATTAATGCTATCTTAAGGCAAAGCCTAAATTAAAGTGATATAATTAAGATAAAGTTAAAAGGCTTTATTGTGTATTAAAATAATGTATGGGTATATTTGTTAATATTATATGTGTAGATACCAATTTGTAATTTTTAGATTTTATGATGGACGAAACTGAAAATACACTAAAATAACAAAAGTTATTTGTTCTGGTTATGGTCCAAATCCATACGTACGTTTCATTCTTCCTGTTTTCTCTGAAATCTCATATTCTTAGAAAATCATAAGAAGTACGTATTGGATTGGAAAACAATAACCCACATCAATCCAAGATCATGAATTCAGGTACGCTTCCGTAATTTGGTATGATTCTTCTCAATAATTTGACACGATCAATCCTGTAGAAATTCTGGTTCAATTCGGTTCTAACAAGATCTTCCATGGATTGAGGAAGCATGGCGGTTACCGCCTCTCTCCCCGCGCCAACATCAACGAGGTCCTCCGCCACCTCACGCCGAGGCTGGCTGGATCGTCCACCAGGACGGCACCACCTTTCGCTCCAACGTAACTAGTATTCTCTTCTTTTATTTTATCTCCCTTTCTCGCATTATTTTCTCACTAACCAAACAGCTTACATACCTACATTCGTTTCGTGAATGAGGTCGGGAATTGCTGTCCAACGTGAGGCGAGCCGAGATCGAGCACGACGCCGACGCCGACGCCGACCAGCAGCGTCGTCGTTGCCGGCGGCGGCGGACGAGGAGGAGGAGAGTGTTCGAGGACGACGTCGCCGCGCCACTTCTCCGTAGGAGATCCGGTGGTTTCTGTGCCTGCTTCCTCGGTCTGCTATGTCGCCAGCGGAAGTTCCTCCGTTGAAGGCGACATTCCAATGTCGGCGCTTTACAATGTGTACGGTGGTGGATTTCCCGGCGGGCTCCAACAGTACTCTTCGACCGTCTTCAATTTCGGAGGACCGTCGCCGACGGCGTTTCAGCACCATAACTCGCAGGAGGCTAGCGCTTCCAACCAGAACATACCGGTCGGCTCGCCTCTGCGGCGCGCATAATTTTGGATTCTGCTGTTCTTTTGCTCTTTCCGGGAGCTTTAGTTAAATACTTTTAAAAGTTGTCGTCTTAGTTTAATGGATATGATTGAGTGCCCAATTCTGAATTAATAAAAATTAAAATCCCTTGAACAATTCCACCCAAAAAAAAAATCCCTTGAAAAAAAAATAAAAAAAATAACAATGAGGTGCCATATGCCCACCAAACTCAAAGAAAAAGATTAAACTTTTGAACGCATTGACTAGGTCCTTTCATTTTTCTTTTGATCAATTAGCCATGAAACTTTAATGAGTCTCTCCTATTTACTCATTTTAATGAGTTTCGACATTCAAAATGAAAACTTTTAAGTGGGGATTTGAATGTGTTAATCTCTCGTTTTTCTTAAAAATTCTGATTGCAAGATTTTTTTTTTGTTTTTGGGTTTTCATTTCTTGTATTTTATATCAAAGATCTTAACCTGATATCTGCATTTTGAGGCTTAAATTTGCAAATTTCGAGCTCTAGAGTGGATGTTGAAGATGATGCAACGACCTCGACTACTTTTAGTAGAGAGCTCCACTGTGAGGTAGATATATGCTGTGAAAGAAACGGTAGAGATTCAATTAAAAACCATATATAATTGAGCTCAAAAGAGCAGTGGACACCTTAAGTACTAATGTTTTGTTGAAAAAATTCACTAAATTAAGTTAATAAGTTTACAAATCAATTAGGCAATTTAAGTGTTAGTCCTTTAAGTAGTTGTTTCATGTGATTTTATATAATAGAGATTCTCAATGCCCCAATAAAGACCTTCAATTGTCATTTCTACTGCCGAGTGTCTCTGTGCTGTATAATCAAGCTCATTCAAAATTTAATTAAATAATTCTACCAATTCAGGAAAGCCGTTTTAAACCTTTATAAATGGTGCTTCAATGAAAGAAAAAGTTTTATAAGTGTACTTAATTAGAAAGATCCATTCTCTTAGTTACCATTTTTTTTATAAGTCCACTATTAAAAAAAAAAATCAATGTAGCACTTCAAATACTAGTGTTTCAAGTAGTTGTTTCATGTGATATTATATTTTTGGTCCAACAATTCAACGAGACATAAAGTTTTAATTGTTTTGATAAATTTTATTTAACACAGTTTATCAAGGCATGAAATTAAAAATTACACATATGATTGAATTATTGTACTGTACAGTAAAGACACATATAACTAAATTACTCTACTGCCCAACACAGATTCTCTACACCCTAGTGTTGGGGTACTATTCGGACAAGCCCAAATTGACCGTGGGCTCTGGCGGCCCAACAATGTGATCGAGCGACTCGAACAGGTCGCACGATCGAATCGATTATTCGATTCGTTAGTTGGGAATGGCTTCCTAAACTGACTATTCGATTCATTCAGGGTACCGCTCGTCCAAATCGTTTGAGGAACCACTCGTCCGGATCATTCGTATCGGTTCGACGGATAGCACATTCTAACGTTTAACGCACGTTGAGCACAAGACCGGAATATGAGGAAGTAGTGGATTCTGCAGCAAATCATCGACCGACACGTATCCCAGTATCGCAGTTACCTACGAAGCATTACTCCACTCCATCTGATGGTTAAAGACCACGTTTCAATTCCATAGTCTATATGTAGCGGAAAGGTAGCTTTAAAAAGGATATACAGAAAAAGATATAGAAAACTCTGCCTGTTTACTTTCGTTTTAGTTTCCTTGTAATACTGCAATTTGTACACAGAATACCAGATAGTGAACTACAGTGGACGTAGCTCTTCATTAACAGAGTGAACCACTATAAATTTGACGTGTTCTTTATTTTTGCTTTATTTTCCTTCATTTAATTCTAATTTCGTGTGCGTATTTGAGTGGATAGGTCCATCTAACGGTGATTTGAGGGCCCAAGTTCCTAATTGCTTGATTCAAAAATATCTGTAGGAAAATTCATCCACAGTTTGGCGCCCACTGTGGGGCCTTCAAATCATCAACTCCAAGATCTAGGGACTCGGATCCAAATGGCAGACAACATGGATAACCAGCACACACTGGAAACAGCGGTGGAAGAGATTGAAGGGACAACCCAAGACCGATGTATGAAAGCACTTGTAGCAGAGATGGAGACTCTAAAGAAAACACTCCAGGAACAAGCAACACTCGCTCAGGAACGTGACAAGAAGATGGAACAGCTGAGCAGTGAAAATTTGGCTTTGAGCAGCAAAATCAGCAATCAAAACTCTCAGATAACTTCGCAATCGTATTATTACCCGTACTATGGGTATTCAACGTTTTCAGCTACTTCAACGACGCAACAACAATTCCACACCCCACAACCAGGAAGACAGCAACGAACACAAAGCCCGATAGGAAGAATGCAGCCATTGTATTCTCCATTTACTCCAGCACCAGTGACAACAGCGACCGGTGCGGTTACAACGACTCCAACTACAGCAAACGTCGATATGGAGCACAGACGTCATGAGGAAGAGACAGACAAAAACAAAAGAATCGAAACAATGCTCAGACGAGAAGAACCAACCGTCAATCTGCTGACACCAGAGTCGATTCAATCTATGATGAGAGAGATGCTCGAACAGAATTCCAAATTTGTAGAAGAAAAGATTGACGAGAAAATTTCCAAGGCCACGAGCAAGACTTCGGTGCTGGATGACATCTCCAAAAGCATCCGGGATACCCCGTTGACAAGAAGAATCACTTCAATAGTTCTGCCCAAGTACGGAAACATCGTGTTCGCTCGCTTCGATGGAACCTCCGATCCTAAAGACCACCTGCTGCAATATAAAAACTTGGTCAGTGCTACCAATATACCGGACTCAATCCTCGACAAGATGATGTGCAAGCTATTCGCACAATCACTCAAAGGCCCTGCCCTTCGATGGTTCAGCAACCTCAAAACCGGATCGATAGATAGCTTTGAGGAACTGGCGAATCAATTTGTGAAGTCATATTTAGTACATATTAGAACTGAAAAAATGACCAAAGATCTATGGTCCGTTGTCCAAAGCCCAGGCGAGTCATTACAGGCTTACATTAAAAGATTTGGCAAGACACTCTCCGAGATTTCAGATTTGGAGGACGGAACAACCCACGAAGCTCTGAAGAAGGGACTCCTGCACAGGTCATCCTTCAAAAGTAGCATTTGTTCTGACTACCCATAGATGATCCAGGAAGCACTGAATAGGGCTAAAGGCTGGATCGACCTGGAGGAAGAAAACGAAAGGTGCGAAAGAGAGTTCAATAGAACGAAGAGTCATAACAAATGGAGCCAGAAGCAGCAACACCTACCGAACCAGCGAGGACAGACGAGAACACCACCAAAACGAGAATGGAGGCGAAAAGACGACAAGCCTCAATCCACAACAAGACCCCTGTCACCACCAAAATATGCCCTGAGCATTTCACCGTCGGAGTTAGTAGCTCAGCTGGAGGTAAAAAGCTACGTCCGATGACCTGGCAAATTGCCTGCGAGCGATTTGCGGGACAAGTCGAAATACTATGAATTTCACCGAGACACAGGGCACCTGACGGTCGACTGCAAAGCGTTGCGGTCAGAAATTACGGAGCTTCTCAAGAAAGGTTATTTAAGAGAATACCTCTCGGAAAGGGGTAGGAGGACATACGGGCTCGACAAGGTGCGAAAAGGACGAGCGAACGAGGAAGACGAAGAGAAGACGCCACCACCACCACCAGTAAGAAAGGTAATAGGAGCCATTTGTGGAGGCTCGGTTTTCAACAGCGACTCGGTCAATCAGATGAAATCGTATCAAAGGAGAGCAAGAATGGCAACCACAAGTACTGCTCATAGCTATCACCCCGAGTACGAAATTTCATTTTGTAGTGACGAGACGATTGGGTTGGACTCGCCACATGACGATGCCTTGGTTATTAAACTAAACGTCGCAAATTGTGAGATAAGCAGGATTCTGGTTGACAACAGGAGTTCCGTCAATATTCTCTTCCTCTCAACTCTAAAAGAAATGGAAATAGGAGAAGAAGAAATCGAGAAGTCATCGACGTCGCTGGTCGGATTCAACAGAGAAGCAAGCACAACGATTGGAAAGGTCAGACTTTCGGTTTACGCAGCAGGAGAAAACAAACTGACCAATTTCCTGGTCATGGATTGCCCATCGGGGTACAACATCATCCTTGGGAGGCCTTGGATTCATGCCATGAAAGCGGTCCTATCTACGTACCACCAGACGATCAGATTCCCGATGAAACGAGGAATGCAGGAAATTCAAGGAAACCAAAAGGCGGCAAGGAGTTGTTACGTCGTCGCAATGAAGCAAAAACGAGCATTATAGCAATTACAGTCAAACGAGCAGGGTAAAGATAATGAGCAGAGCCGTGTTGAAATGGTTTTGGAGCAGTTCGACGAAATCCAGATAGACCCGAGAGATGAAAGACGAATAGTGAAGATCAGATCATAACTCGACGAGAGTATAAAACACCAAATAATCGAGTTTCTTAGATCTAACATAGATTGTTTTGCATGGTCTCACGTAGATATGCCAGGAATCGATCCAAGTATAATCTCCCACCGATTGAACGTCGACCTAGAACATAAGCCTGTTCGGCAGAAAAGAAGGAAGTTGGGGATCGAGCAGAACAATATGATCAAAGACGAAATAAGAAAATTACTCGAAGCTGGCTTTATACGTCCTGTCCAATACCCCGATTAGCTCGCCAATGTGGTGATCGTGAGGAAGAAAAATAGGAAATGGCGCATGTGTGTCGACTTCATCGATCTCAACAATGCTTGCCCAAAAGACAGTTATCCGTTGCCTCACATCGATAGGCTCGTCGACGCTACAGCCATACACGAGATTCTGAGTTTCCTTGATGCGTTCTCTGGTTACAATCAAATCCTGCTACACCCCGACGACCAAGAAAAAACTGCCTTCATAACGGAGCAGGGGATTCTCTGCTTCAAGGTCATGCCCTTCGGATTGAATAATGCGGGAGCGACTTACCAACGACTTGTCAACATGATGTTTGAGCAGCAAATTGGTAAGAATATGGAGGTTTATATCGATAACATGTTGGTTAAATCTCTACAGGCTGATCTCCACGTTCAGCATTTGCGCGAATGCTTCGAAGTGCTCAGAAAATATGGCATGAAGCTTAACCTAAAGAAATGCACCTTCAGGGTGGCGAGCGGCATGTTCTTGGGATATCTCGTAACGAAGCGTGGAATCAAAGCGAATCCTAATCAAATAAAAGCGTTCCAGTTGATGCCTTCTCCTAAGACAAAGCGAGAAATCCAGAAATTAACCGAACGAGTCGTGGCATTAAGTCGGTTCATTGCTAGATGTTCTGACAAGTGTGTACCCTTTTTCCAGCTACTCAAGAAAAATATCAAGTTTGAATGGAACGAACGATACGAAGCTGCCTTCTAGGAACTGAAGAGGTATTTGACTACCCCACCAATCCTGTCAAAGCTAAGGGATGGCGAACCACTCTACTTATACATTGCTGTATCCGAGACGGCAGTAAGTTCAGCACTAGTTCGAGAAGAAGAAGGGACTCAAAGGCCAGTGTTCTTCGTGAGCCATTCGCTCTTGGACGCGAAAACTAGGTACTCGGTCGTCGAAAAGCTCGCACTTGCAATAGTCATGTCAGCCCGAAAACTTCGTCCGTATTTTCAGGGGCATACTATTGTGGTCTTATCAACATACCCGATGAGAGCAATTTTGCACAAGCCGGATGTATCTGGTAGAATGACGAAGTGGGCAGTCGAATTGACAGAGTTTGACATCGAACACAAGCCCCGTACCGCGTTGAAAGCACAAGTCCTTGCAGATTTTGTAGCTGAACTAACTTGCAAAAATGAAGAGGGAGGATTGGATACATGGATTGTGCAGATCGACAGGTCAAGCAACGAGAAGGGTTCTGGAGTGGGGATTGTTTTGAAATCGTCAACTGGTGAAGAAATTGAACAGAGCTTTCGATTAGGGTTTAAAGCTACTAACAACGAAGCTGAATACGAGGCCCTGATAGCTGGAACGAGGCTCGCTGCTGTTTGGGGGCTACCAAACTTCATTTAGAAAGCAACTCCACACTGGTGGTTAACCAAGTAAATGGAGAATTCGAGGCACGAGATGAGAAAATGTATTTGTATTTAAGCTTGATCAACAAGCTGAAAGCTCAATTCGATCATTTTGAGGTTAAACATGTTCCACGAGAACACAACTCTAGAGCCGACGCACTGGCTAACTTGGGGTCATCAGTCGATGTAAGCGAGAGAAGAACGATTCCTCTAGAACTACTCGACAGCCCTAGCATTGCACTAATGGAGGAAGCCCACTATATAGATCCCAGGGACGATTGGAGAACCCCCATCCAGATATATATCAACGAAGGATGGCTCCCTGAAGATAAACAAGCTGCGAGAAAGATTAAAGTACGTGCTGCACGGTACTGCCTCATAGATGGGAAGCTATATAGACGCTCCTTCGTCGGACCTTACCTCCGATGTCTCGCAGAAGATGAGATCGAGAAAGTGATCAGAGAAGTTCATGAAGGCTCCTGTGGAAATCATTCAGGCCACAGGCAGAAGGTCATTATGCAACAAGGTGAAAAGACAAGGATTTTATTGGCCAACCATGCAAAATGACTACGAAGACTTCGCTCGAAAATGCGATAGTTGCCAGAGGCATGCCCCCATCATACATCAACCAGCGGAAGAGCTTTCGTCAATAAGTTCGCCATACCCGTTCATGAAGTACTCGATGGACGTCGTCGGACCATTTCCTCCAGCTCCAGGACAAGTGAGGTATTTGCTCGTCCTTACCGACTACTTCTCTAAATGGGTCGAAGCTGAAGCCTTTGCGGATGTTAAAGAACAAAACGTCGAAAGATTTATTTGGAGAAACATCATCTGCCGATTCGGAGTCTCGCGAGAGATAGTCACCGATAACGGCTCTCAATTTGTTTCATCATCCTTTAGAAAGTTTTGTCAAGATTGGGAAATCATTTTAATTTTCTCAATGCCAAGATACCCGTAAGGAAATGGACAAGCTGAAGCGACAAACAAGACGATCATGAAGAATCTAAAGAAGAAACTCGAAGCGAGAAAAAGGCGATGGGTTGAGGAACTCCCGATGGTATTATGGGCCTATCGAACGACTCCAAGAAGGGCAACTGGCTAATCGCCTTTTTCGCTTGTGTATGGAACAGAAGCCGTTATTCCCGCTGAGATAGTTGCTCAGGACCTACGAGTCGATTACTCTTTGTAGAATGAAGCAAAGAACGATGAGATGATGCAGGATGCACTGGACTTCGTCGAGAAAAGAGGGACACGGCTTTATATCGCCTTGGATGCTACCAGCAAGTAGCAGCCAGGTGTTATAACAGAAATGTGAAGCCCAGAAGATTCATCGAAGGAGAACTTGTGCTCAGGAAAGTTTTCCAGAATACAAGAGAAGCCAACGTTGAAAAATTGATGGCTAACTAAGAAGGACCCTACCGAATACGAACCATAGTTCAAGAAGGAGTCTACAAACTCGAGAAGCTGGATGGATCCTACATAACAAAAAGCTGGAATGCAAATCATTTGAGGAAGTACTATACATAATATTTCGATTCTGCTTTTGCCATGAAATTGAACTACGTTTGACTTGATTCCCATACGAGGGATACGTAGGCAGCTCATATACGTTATAAACGAGTACAGTCACTTTATTATTTCAAATTTTCTTTCCCTAATTAATTGACGAGTTTTTTGAGTTTGATTTTCAGGAGTAACGACTTAGTTTTCCCAGCTTCGGACTCGATCATATCGATTCGAAGTCTCCATCGCCATCTTCATGGCTCAACTTCAGACTCGACCAGGTCGATCCGAACCCTTCATCGCCATCTTCATGGCCAACTTCGGACATGATCATATCGATCTGAAGTCTCCATCGCCATCTTCATGGCCCAACTTCAGACTCGACCAGATCGATCCAAACCCTTCATCGCCATCTTCATGGCCAACTTCAGACTCGATCATATCGATCCGAAGCCTCCATCGCCATCTTCATGGCCCAACTTCGGACTCAACTAGGTCGATCCGAACCCTTCATCGCCATCTTCATGGCCAACTTCAGACTCGATCATATCGATCCGAAGTCTCCATTGCCATCTTCATGGCCTAACTTTAGACTTGACTAGGTCGATCCGAACCCTTCATCGCCATCTTCATGGCCAACTTCAGACTCGATCATATTGATCCGAAGCCTCCATCGCCATCTTCATGGCCCAACTTTGGACTCAACCAGATCGATCCGAACCCTTCGTCGCCATCTTTATGGCCAAGATTGGACTCGACCAGATCGATCCGAGCTTGCAGACGCCATCTTCATGGCCAACATCGGACTCGACCAGATCGATCTGAATTCGCAATTGTCACATTCATGGCTTAATTTTTGGTTCGTCTATATTGACCCAAATCCCACTAGACGATTCGAACTAATGGAGCAATTGTTTCAGTTGTAATTTTTAATCCATTTAATCATTTTAGTGAATACAACATACGCTTCGTTCGTAATTCAAACTAATTTCATTTAGCCTAGTCAGTTACGAACTCCGTTTATTATCCAATTGATTTTGTCAGTTAAGAGATCAAAATCTCTGATGCACAATGACATGAAAAACACAAATATGAAGTGATACGAAAATTCTGAAAGTACAATTTTGAATTTTCCAACTGTTGAATAAAAAATTCTATCAAACAAAATAAAATTGTTCAAAAAAAAAAAACTCTCGAAGTTCCCCCCTTCGGCTGGCTAGTGGTCTTTGGGCTCGGTTGCTTCGATGGTCAGTTGATCGACGACTCTGGCAGTTGGAATCATTGTGGCTTCGGACTCGAAAGGAAGCTCGACGGTGACATCTTCGTGGTCAGATTTGACTTCGACTACCTGATCGTCCGTCGACAACACATCCTGAAGCTCCTTTATCTCCTGGTCGATTGCATCAATGGTAAGTTTGCCTGATTTGAATTCGATCAGGGCGTCGAGTCGTGCCTTGAAGGAAGAAGTACCATAGACCTCGAGCAGTTGCTCCTTAATATCTTCGATATCCTTATCCTTCGAGGATATCTTCTCCTTGAGACCTTCGTTCTCTCCTTCCAAAAGCCAAACTTTGCTCGACAGGTTCAACACCTTGCTGTTCGCCCTATTCAGCGCATCGACAGCATCGTTAAGCTCCCTCTGTCTGCTGTCCATCTGCAAATTCACCTCTTCGAGCTTTTCCCCGAGCTCTTTGTTCTTCGACACCTCCCGTTCAAGTTTGTGCACTGTCTTGTTCACAAAGAGATTATGGAACATGAGAGCCTGCATGTTTATAAAGTTGTCACGTTAGTCGCTTCGAACGAACCCATGGAATTTCGTAAAAATTGTGACTCTACCTGTCCAAATGCAGCAGCCGACTCGTTGTGTAGCCATGTAAACGGTTTCCCCCCAAAGACCTCCTCGTCTTTGTTGAAGTAGAAGTTGATTGCCACTCTCGCCGTAACTTCCCTGTCTTGAAGGACATTGGCGTCATCTGGGACATCCAACATCTTCTCCGAAGTTGACCTTTCGACATTTTTGGCTAGAGCAGGAGGCTCCGTACCTTTCCTTTTCTTCGACGGTGGAGGCTGAATATCAAACGGTGAGGGAGGAGGCAGCTCAGACGGTTCGACAGGAGGCATTGTCTCCTTAGGTGCTGACGATTCGCCCGCTTCACCTAGCCTTTTCTTCGGTTTGTCTACGAGCTTCTTCTTCCTCATCTCACCCAAAGGAGGTAATGTCACCTTCATGGCTGATAAAGCGGCTTCTGCGAGATGAACGTCTTCGTCAGATAGTGGAGTAATAAATTTGGACAGACCGTATAGCCGTTGAAGTGCACCGCGGTATACGAACACCCAATCAACTCATTTTGGAAATCGAATATGAATACCTGTGGGAATGCTATTGAAATTCTTCCAAATCGACGACTTTCCAAGTCGATCGGGTTTTGAAATTTTGGCCCAGGTCTGATCCTCCAATGCGAAGAGCGCTTGAAGTTTCGATTTGAACCTCTCGCCAATTGGAGCCGGATGGTTTAGCTCATAATCTGCAAAAAAGCAATGTACTTAAGATCAGTTGGAATTACTGTCTGAAATAGTTAGAAGGATTGAAACTCACCAATATGACCGAAAGCAAAAGGAAAAGGAGTTCGAGTAGTAAGCTTAAAAGAGTCACGGTTTATGGACATGAAGAAGTATCGTTCTTCCCAACGTCTATCCGCGTTAGCAAACTCTCCTATAAGCTGCTTCGACTGTCGATAAACAAAGTAAAATCGACCTAGGTTCTTATTATTCGGCTTTAGATAGTAACATCGAAGAAAATCGTATACGTCAAAATCTATCTTAGCCTCTTCGATTAAAACGATCAGTGCAATCAGAAGCCAAACTCTATTCGGCATGAGCTGCGTCATTGAGATATCGAAGTGACCCACGGTCTCTAATATAAATTCAGGGATCGACAGTCGGAGACCAAGCTCGAACCATTTGCTGTACACGCAAAACCAGTTGTCGTTCTGAGTGTCAGCCCGTTCGCCCGGGTAAGGAAGTCGAATCTCAACCGTAGGTGGGACCCCATACTTCGTTCTTATCGCTTGGAGGTCCGACTCTATGAGGATAGACTCTGGATTCTTCGTAAAAAATGATCCCCCTTTGGTCAGGGAGACGTACTTCTATCTTTTGATTGGATCAACATCTTCAGTTCTCCTCAAGGACCTTGCTGGTTGGTTCCTTTCTATTCCTCGGCTTAATGCTTCATCAATCTCAACCCCAGTCGACCTTGTGCTCGATTCGATCAGGTATTGCCGACGAATCATTTCGTCTACTTTCCTTTCGTCGTTGCTCGACCAAGGATCGTCTCCACCTCTAGAGCTCGAAGTAATCCCCACCGACTTCAACATTTGTATAAAACACAATTGCTTAAAGAAATCTAGGGTTTTTAAGATCAAAAGGGACACACGACCCTAAAACCTAAGAACTTCAAACAGTTCTTGAATGCTTTACGGTCGACACAACCAAACAGCCCTAGCAGTCACTGATTTTCTTAGGAAAATGTTGCGTGTTCAGCATCAAAATGCTCGGAATCAAGAGAACAACAAGATTGTGGAAGGAAAATTGCAAGAAAAGATTAAAAATGAGAGAAATCTTGCCTAAAGAATCTGAAGAAACCGAGGAAAAATGGAAGAAGACCGCCCTAGAAATCCAAGAGAAAGAGACTGAAAATCTGAAGGAGAGAAATGGGTTGCAGGAAAACGACAGACGCTTTATGTACCTTTCAGAGCACCATTTCGACGGTTAGGATCGCTTCAGATCAATCTGATCCAAAGGCTAGGGTTATGCGTCTGTTCGGTTTCCTGCTTAAACCAAGGCGATGCCTTTTCAAATCCGACATGTACGTCAGCGTCGCAGTGATTATTAATGAATCGCCAGTGGCGTGCCGACACATGTCGCGGGTAATTAATTGTCGCGATTTCCCAAGGGAAAGTCATGATTCTGGCACAGGTGAAGAGACGTCCAAGCCACGTGCAGTCAATTTTAGAATCAGATCTTCACTCCTGTAGTCTATGACATGAGACTAAGGAGTGGAGGGCTAACTGTTGGGGTACAATTCGGACAGGCCCAAATTGACCGTGGGCTCTGGCGGCCCAACAATGTGATCGAGCGACTCGAATAGGTTGCACGATCGAATCGATTATTCGATTCGTTAGTTGGGATTGGCTTCCCAAACCGACTATTCGATTCATTCAGGGTAGCGCTCGTCTAGATCGTTT
Source organism: Artocarpus hirsutus (assembly GCA_946598075.1). NCBI lineage: Eukaryota > Viridiplantae > Streptophyta > Magnoliopsida > Rosales > Moraceae > Artocarpus > Artocarpus hirsutus. The sequence continues at coordinate 23,902 of CAMOHE010055177.1, forward strand.
GAGGAACAGCTCGTCCGGATCATTCGTATCGGTTCGATGGATAGCACGTTCTAACGTTTAACGCACGTTGAGTACAGGACTGGAATATGAGGAAGTAGTGGATTCTGCAGCAAATCATCGACCGACACGTATCCTAGTATCGCAGTTACCTTCGAAGCATTACTCCACTCCATTTGACGGTTAAAGACCACGTTTCAATTCCATAGTCTATAGCGGAGAGGTAGCTTCGAAAAGGATATACAGAAAAAGATACAGAAAACTCTGTCTGTTTACTTTCGTCTTAGTTTCCTTGTAATACTGCAATTTGTACACAGAATACCAGATAGTGAACTACAGTAGACGTAGCTCTTCATTAACAGAGTGAACCACTATAAATTTGGCATGTTCTTTATTTCTGCTTTATTTTCCTTCGTTTAATTCCAATTTCGTGTGCGTATCCGAGTGGACAAGTCCATTTAACGATGATTTGAGGGCCCATGTTCCCAATTGCTTGATTCGGAAATATCTATAGGAAAATTCGTCCACACCTAGTAAAAAGACCTTTAATTTTCAGTTTTATTCTTGATAGCATATCTCTACGGGCCAGTAGAAATTATTTAACTATTTGAGGTTATCACATAAGGTGTTTGGAAAGGTGGTGAAAACCGTTGGTTAGAATCACTTTTACTGTAACATGTGAGAGGTTTACACTATAGCCCTTTTTTTATTATTGTAGCATGTGAGAGCTTTACACTGTTTATAACTGAAAAAGTAGTGGGAATCATAGTCCCCACCACCCTTCCAAACACCTGGAAGAAAAAATGTTTTTAACTTTAATAATTGATGCTTTAATTAAAAAAGTTAAAAAAAAAGTTTAGTAAGTTAGAAAAACCCGTCGTCTTGCTTACTAGTTTTGTTTGATGAAGTTCACTATGTAAGAAACATTGAGCATTTTCTATTTTTAGTCTGAAAAATCATCAAGCTATAAAATTTCAGGTGTTTTGATTAAAATTTTGATACAACAAAATTTACCAAGTTATAAAAGTAAAAGTAACACATAAAATTACCCTTTTAATATAAAATAACAAAAATACCTTTTTAATCTTAGCCATTCATTCAAAACACGAAATTAAAACTATTAATTTGATTTTTACAAAAAAAAAGTCTAAATCTAAGGAAAAATTTAAGAAAAAAAAAAAGAGAGAGCAAGAGAAGAGCCATGGAGGCCTCAGCATCCCATAACCTACCACCTACCCCCACCGCACCCCCCACCCCCTAAACACTCCGTCGTGCCCCACATCATTACCCACCCTCCCCAGTGCTTCCCCCATCTCCGTTGCTCCCCCACCCATCGCCCACCCTCTTTGTCCCTGTTACCCACCTTGTTGTGCCTCCTTGGTCCCCTTCCCCCCACCATCGCCCATTCGGCCCATCCCTGTTGTGCACCCTGCCATGCCCCACCCTTGCGCCTACCCTCCTCGTCCCGCCGCCCACCCATTGCAAAATTCCAGGCACCCCGTCGCACCTGCCTTCCTAGCACCCCTCATCCCTTCGACGCCTCCCAAATCGAGAGCAATTAAGTTTTTTTTTTTCTAATTTTTGTTGTTTTCATTTTAACACTTTTAAATTTTTTAATATTTTTTATTTTTTAAAAAAATATCTAGTTTTTATATTTTTCTTTTTATAATTTTGTTATTTTTAAACTTTTATGAAAAAATAGAGCATTTATTATTTCCCTATTTGGTAGGATCTAGTTAGTTTAAAATACTTAAAATAATAATTTGCAAGAAAATATCGCATTTTAATTTGTTAAAAAATTAAAAATAAAAAAATTATTTTATGAGAGTGAAAAATAAAGTTAAAAAATGTAGTTAAAAGAAAGTAGAAATCAATTATACATTTGTTTTTATACAAAATGAGGGTAACAAGCCATTACCTTTTTTATGCCCCCTCAAAAAAAACCTTTTTAATGCCTAGAAGGGCATTTTTGGCATTTTAAAAATTTAACGGTCAAAATTTGAGAAACTTTAACGGTCAACTAACAGAGGGACGTCTCTGTAATTTTTTAAAAAGTTAAGAAGTGTTGATATAATTAGTTTTGGTCAAAAAGTGTCTCTATTATTTGAACAAAACAGAGTGTTGATGTAATATTGAAATTATAGATAGTATATATTGCTAGAAATAGGGGGAAATATACATTTTTTCCCTCTTTTGAAGCACAAGGAGAGTTATTTACGAGATGAGAACTTCGTTAATATACTTAATCAAAATTATAAATTTGGCCAATAAAAACCAACTATATGATCTCTTTGCTGCCATTGAATGATTTTTTTCCTTTTTGTTTTTAGTCTCAAAACCCTCACTTGTATCCTTTATGGCCGTAATTTTTTTTCCTTTTCTCAAGAAGAATGAGAGAAATGTTAAATTTTTGAAACGTTTTGAAATAAATATCAAATTTTAAAAATATTTTTAATAAATAAGTAAAAAAATACCAAGTAAATACTATAAAAATTTTCAAATTCTGTTATTTACTTCAATAAGTTTTGAAAAAGTTACATTTACTACAATTTCTCTTTTTTATGTTAAACGTGGTAGAGCAGGGGCTCAATCTTTTGACCTCTCTCTTAATGAGAGTTATGTTTAAGCCCGCAACCACTTCATCCATTAGTCATAACACTTTTTATTTTTGGGTTGTTTGTGTAATCCATGAAATAAATAAATTAAAAAAAGTTAGGCTTATGAAATTGTTGAAAGAAAATGGCACTTGATTCTTCACATTTAGTCATGTCTTTAATTATATAATAAGAATTGTATGGATCCTATACAAAATAAAAAAAATGAAAAAAAAATATCAATTCTTCTACTCCTTTCACTAATTCCCGATTAGAGAGTGTATACCAAATTTACATGAAGAAACCTTAATAAGTTTATATGTTATAAGTCGATAATCATTTAAGGCCCCTTTCCATCAAGTTCATTATTCCCCCAACTCCAACGCAAACACACATACACTTAAAAAAATTGTGTCACTTACGTCATTTTTGCTTCTCAATTTTTAAAATCTGTCACTATATCCTCTTAAACTTTATGTCATTAGAAAGTAATTTCATTATGTTTAATTTCTTTCATTTGACAAGTTAATATCAAGTATCTTCTTCCATCCAAATTCATTACGTTTGAGGCTTTTTTTTTTTTTTGTAGTTTATTTTATATTACCCTTGAATTATGCCATTTATGTTATTTTTGCGTTTTTACTTTTAAAATTTGTCACTGTATCCCATCAAACTGTGTCATTGAAAGTAACTTGTTAATGTCATTTTTCCATTAACTTTTGCGGACCTCCATATCAACCGACTCCATATACCTATAATATATATGTGAATATTTTTTATAACAGACCATTTGAACCCAAACATTAAAAAAAAGGTTTAATGCACAAAAAAAAAAAAAAAAACACTAAGTCCCTTAAAAATAGAGCTCTTGAAATTTATTAAAAAAACCCATCTGAAGGGATTTCATTATTCTTCATGTTTGTATGTGAATGGCATGTTGCAAGAAATATTCATCCAGGTTGTAGATAGATGGAGTGTGTTAGCGTGACAGTCTCCTAAAATTAAAAGAAAAATGACATTGATTTGTTAAGATGAACATAATAAGACAAAAGGGAATTAGTTACTAATAACACAATGTTTAGGGGGACATGGCGATACATTTTGAAAGTTGAGAAGTGCACTTATATAAATGACATAATTGGATTAGGAAAAATAATAGTAGGCAAATTACATAAAATTATATTGCAAGAAATATTCATGCAGATTGTGGATAGATGGAGTGTGTTAGCGTAAAAATCCCCTAAAATTAGAAGAAAAACGACATTGATTTGTTAAGCTAAACATAATAAGACAAAAGGAAGTTAGTTACTAATAGCACAATATTTGGGGGACATGGTGATGCATTTTGAAAGTCGAGAAGTGCACTTATATAAATGACATAATTGGATTGGGAAAAAAAATATAGTAGGCAAATTACATAAAATTATATTTAATAATTAAAGAAGTGTTTTTCTAAGTTTAGTAAATCCTAAAAAGATAGTTGATTTTTTTCCTAAAAAGGAATTAAATTGTTTTCTTTGTAAGTTGGAATTAAATTGTCTCTAATTACACTATGTTTTTTTTCTTCTTTAATTCAAATCCAATTATCCTATTTAACAAAAAAGAAATCAAATTATTAATTTCCCACCTTCTTAGTACCAAAAAATTATTGATAGGTTAATTACATAATTGTACTTCTTAGTTTAAACTATTTATCAATTTATCTATTTATACTTAAACATTACAGATGCAGCTCTTGAATTTAAAATTTAATTTAATTTCATCCCTATAAATAAAAGAAAAACTTGGTAAAACAATATTACCCTTAAACAATAATGATCAATAAGTATACATTTAAAAACATAAAAAATCTTCAAACAAAACATCAAATTAAAAAATATATTAAGTTTTACGGATTTTTAAAAATATTTTTTAAACAAATTTGCCATAAAAAAATTAACATATTTCAAAAACAAATTCAATCTGATTAAGAGTATCATTATCTTATCTAGATGGTTTTTCCGTCCTATAATTTTGAAAGTGATAACATTAAAATAAGTTTTTCTAATTCAAATGGTATTTATGTAATTTTTAAAAACAAAAAATGGTTAAATTAAAAAATAATTAAAAACAAAAAAGTATAAAAGTATAGCTATGTAGTTAACCCATTTACTGGTTATCGTTTAAATTATAACTGCCTTGTATTTTAGGCTTCCTCCTTGAGTAATCACTTAATCCTTGTAGCTAATGAGAAAAGTCAATACAAAGTGGTCAATTTCATTTTCAAGGTACGTACATCCGCTCCAACAGTGTTGGTGCTAAACGAAACTTTCCATAAATCAATCAAAACTTGTGCCATTGAGCGTTTTTTTCACTGACAATGGAATCACAAATTCATCATAAGCAGGTTCCTGACTAAAACTTGAGCCCAATGCCTGGCTAAAATGCACCCCAGCTGCTTCCCATGGACCCATGGTGACAATCTGATCTCCGTTGCAATATCAGCTGACAACACCACTTTGACCCGATTTCCATAAATAAAGCCTAGTCCAAATAGATGCTACTTGCAACATTTCTTTCCTGTCACATAATCAAATAGGAACCCAATTCCACTGCCTTCCAAATTGAGGGAATTTGAGATACA
>CAMOHE010055178.1:0-18199 GCA_946598075.1 Artocarpus hirsutus
GATAAGAGAATCTTGGAGGAGTAGATTAGAATGTATAAAAAGGATAGGATTAAATTTTAGCTAATTTAATTTTATGTCGGTATTATGTTATTAGAATAAGGTTTTGCAAAAAAAAAAAAAAAATTAAAAAGGGATCAAATTGTAAATTTTTAAAAGAGAAAATAATAATTATAACAAATATTTGTCAAATAAAAATTACATTTTGATCTTTAAATTTTTGAAAAATTATAATATGACAGCAAATTTTAAAGTTTTTATACATTGGTCCTGAAATTATTCACAATGTACAAATGTTGTATTTAATTAATCCTATACTTTAGGAAGGAATAGCCTAATCCCATTCGAAGGAGCTTCAATTATAGACAGAATAAGAGCTTACCCACTCTAATGTTTTAAAATTTTTCACTAAACAAAGTATTAAAATTCAATTCAATCTATTTCCAACAAATTAGCCATATAAGTATAGAAAAATTTAAAGGACTATTTTGTCTCAGTTTTCGTCCTTAACAAATTATATTTAATTTTCATGACAGCTTTCAATTTGCCTTGTTCATTCCAAACTGAACAAAACAAAAGCCTTACGTACCCCTAATTAAGAATAATTCATACAATATCTATTTTGTATAGAGTCTAGAGATGAATATGTTTGTACGCAGGTAATATGTATGAAGCTATATTATATATATATATATATATGTATGTATGTATGTATGTATCTATGGATATGTAGCTAGGCTTGGAGGAGAGCTGCGTAGAGGAGATGATTCCAAGTATCAGGAACTCCAGGCAAACACCAATGGCTGCAATCCATGCCCATGTATATGTCCGTGAAAGCCATAGAGAGAAGGATGGCCATCTTTTCTTAGCTGTGAAAGTTCTGTGATATTCAACAAATGGACTGGCTTTGATACACTTTGTAGAACCTCGTCCACTACTTTCTGTGCTAGATTTGGACCTCCCGGGTACCTAGACCCACCCTGTACTGGTCTAGATTGTTCCCCCACAATGCCTTGCCTTGGCTCCCCCCACTCTTTTCCACTGTCAATTAATTGATTTGTTACACTAATTATTAATTATTTCATCATCACTGAACAGATGTGATATAAAGTTGGTGTCCAGAATCTATCAAATTTTGTGTCTCAGATTTTATCCAATCACCTTTTTTATGCCCACCATATAATAAACTCGGAAAAGCATATAAAAGTTAGGAAATTTGAGTCTTATAAGCTTTATTGCCTAGATCAATTTTTGTATCAAAGACCATCTTACTACTTAGATAGAGTAGAAAATTTGTTTGATACTGCCCTGCTTATGAGCATTAATGCTAACTACTGATAAGGGGTTTGAAAAATAAGTTGGAACTGAGAGTAAGAACTGAAAATATTATAGCATGTGAGAGCTTTACATTATAAAACACGTTTGCTTTATATTGTAACATGTAAAAGCTTTACACTATTTGAATTGAAATTGATGAGTTAAGACCGAATTTGTCAAACATCTTGTTAGTAATATTATGAAATTGGGTCTTTCACACAAAAATTAATTAATACAAGCACGTACTTGGAATGATCAGGGGAAATACCCTGGAAGAAGACCTTAGTTGTTGTGGGGTAGATATTAAAGTCGACCCATTGAGCCCAGGTTCTTAGCGCCTTCTTATATGCAACCATCCGATTCATGTCTTTCCAAGTATTATTCCCTTCTTGAATAAAATCCCATCTGCAAAATAACATATTCATTGCAAAACTTTTAAAATATATATATATGTTTTTTCTTAATAAATATTTATACCCATATACCTTAATCAATGTGAGTACTTGGTTTTTGTCATGAATTAATAAAGAATATTAATAATTAAAATTCCCTAACGTACGGTTGCTTCCTTCCAGTGTGAAGCCACCAATGCCATGAATTGAAGATTAAGAAATCAACTCCTTTCCACAGTTCACCGCTTGTAATTGAGTCGAGTTTGAGAATTCGGCCATTTCTTGTTCTTATGATGTCAACCAGATACGCGTTGCGAAAGAACATTACATTCGTCGCAGCATATGGCTGCAGATTGGGGTACACAATTGAATCATAACTATACACGCACACACTTTCATGGACAGGTGTAATATAGTTTATGGATGACTAAATTTCTTAGTATTAATATGCTTTTTCAACATTACTATCATGTTCGATAATTATCATTTTATATATTTTACTTCTAAATGTTATGTTACGTAGAGGACGGTACTATAAAAAAAAACCATAAAACAGCGTGTTTGTCGATATATATATATATATATATATATATATATATATAGTCAATCATGATTTGTTATAGCTTGAGTTCATGATATATAGCTTATTGTAATACTAACTCACATATGATACTAAGAGGGACAATTTCCTAATAATTTGACACGAATTAAGAAATGTTTATTTCACGGAAAAAGAAGAGTATAGTTATGTTTCCCATCTAATTACGCTTTTGCTTATATAAATTAGGAATGTGAGTTTGGTGAAGTTCAAACGGCATGAAATAAGAAAGAATTATAAATGACAAATTTATTTATATAATTCAATTGGATAATATTTTTTTTTTTGAAATGGATAATAATAATTATTTAAGTATACACAAAAACATTTGAGTAATTAAAGTAATTAATTGATATGAATTTATTTTTAAATTTAATAGACGTGATAAGAAAAAAGTGGATTGTTCTCAATTTTACATTTAAATATATGAGCATACATTAAAGAAAGAATTATTTTTGCACATGCCTCAACGGGCTAATGGACTTTCAAAGCTTATGTATGGTTCCAAGAACACACGCACAGCACGTGTGACAAAGCCATGGCGAGCTTAAGCGCATTAAGAGCTTAAAAGCTTAATAGAGGAGGCTTAAATAAGAAAATCTCCGTTTAAAGTTTTAAACTACATTCCAAATTTTGTGATAGATACGAAAAATATGAGATGTTTCCAATAATTGATTTATTAATTATTTGAATAATTGTAATATATGAATAGAAAACTAAAATCCAAAAAATGCCCTGCGTCATTCATCAATGCATTTGGCATTCGAATACTTAATCTGAATAAAAGAAAAAACTCTCCAAACATGATAATGGACGCTGAAAGTAGCTGTTAAATTGAGAGCGAACCACTCTAGATTTTGACTATTTATTTCTTTTTTATAGTTAATTTATCATTAAAAAACGCGAGTGATTTATTCATGATAAGATTTATATACCCCGAAAAGTTCATGATGGCGAATTTCGACCATCAACGATTACCTTGCCTATTACAATGACATTCCATCGTGATTTGATAAATTTGCCTCGAAAAGTTTATGAGCAGATGAGATGAGTTTATCAGTATTAGAAATATTACTCACGGGAAATGAGAATGTGGAGAGGCCTCCCGTCCCGACCAAAGTGTAATTGGCGTTTGGGTCGGCCGCATGGAGCATGCAAGTGAGAGGTCGCCATTGGTTCAAACTCAAAGAATCCGCAACCAACATTATTTTCTTCCCACTTATTTGGGACAAAAAATCTCGACCGTTGAACCTATACATTCAATTTTACAAAGCTTTGTTAAATACAGTTTAACAAAATTAATATAAATCATCTTTGTGGCATGGTTGTTTGTACCACAACAAAAGATGACCAATAATATACAACATTTGACAACTATATACTTAACTAAATACATATTGATATATATCCACAATTATTCGTGATAATAAAGCACAAAATCAGACGATAGCAACTTGTTAACAACACCGGACGTTGCTTCTTTGCCAAATGGAAAAGTTAAGCCCATAAGGTCAATGTTTCATGTGTGAAACCAACTTCATCGAGTCCCCACTAGAAGATGACCCTTCATTTTATCTATATGCCATATCATATACGCAACATTGGTGTTTTTCCTTGTTTAACAGAACAACCAAATCGCACTCTGCAGACGCTAACTAATCACTTTGTAACTAATCATGAGATGGGATAAGTTTTAACAACTTGAACCATGGTGATCACCTATTTTAAGTACTAGTGCTGATCGCTGATGTCGAGTGGGTAATAAACCGATATGTTATCTCCTTTTCTATATAGATATATACATATATGATATACGATATAACAGAACTTGAGTAAATCAAAATTTTGTGTAAATTGAATACTGAGAATCTCATAATCCTTTCTTTTGTTTTTTAATAATATTTTCCCTTAATTGATTTTGTTTTTCTATCAAAATTTATATATTTTTTTCTCCCTCTGAATAAAATATTAGGAATTATAGCCTACAGTTTTCGTGTATTTGAGTTCTTAAATTTGAAATAAGGATAAAATACATAGTATCCATGCATATGTATATGTAATTATGCTCTTAAAATTAAAAATTAAGATTAAACGAAAATTTTCTAATATATTAAGCATAAGATTTATGGATAGAAATTTTTTGGGGGCAAAGTAATAAATTTAGATCAAATTTTGTGGTGTATGACATGATTAAGATATGATGGACATTTGAAATTAAAAACAAAATTACATAGGCAAAAAAAAAAAGATAGAATAATAATTTTTAAAAGAGTGTAAAATGGCTAATTTAGGCCAAGGAGGTTCCAGCCAAGGATGCAAAATATCAATATCTATGGAAATGTCGGTATTTATATTTTACAAAAATATCGATATTGATAGGAATTGACGTAAAATATGAAAAGTCGTTGTAAAGCACTTTATTTTTAAATAAGACTTTAAAAAACTCTAAATTTATCAATAATACATAATTTAGACGAAACTCTCAACTAAAATACTAAGTACATGATAAAAATGAATGGGAAAAAGTGATCATAATATGATAAATGATAAACGTATGATCTCAAATTAAGTAAAATAGTTAAAAGTTAGCCTAATAAAAGTACTTTATATGCACAGTTTCATGTAAGATAAGAAAACATCAATACCATAAAAAGCTTCTAAGAGGCTCAAAGTTATTTGCATTTAAACAATATTGTTAACAATACATGGAATTTAAATAGTTTCTTATAGAATTTTAAACACTTCAAATTTTAAACACTTCATGCATATCTCTTGATCTTTATCCATTATTATCATGTTTAGCAAATTATGAGTTAACTCAACGCTCAGAAGTAAAGTTGACTAGAAGTAAGAAACAAAACCAAGTTCTCCACTTCTGCAGTTCTCTTTCAGTTTTATTACCTCATAGAATTGGTCATTACATTATATAAAGTTCATTATGACTTAAAATTCTATGGACTACATATATAAGTAAATAAAAAACATGAATTTTATAATATTAAAAAGTAATTAAATTTAGGGAAGATGACATAAGAAAAGTAAATAAAAAATACATGAATTTTATAATATTTCAAAAATAAATTAGAAAAATAAATATAAAGCATGGATTTTTTGTCGATATTTTGCCAATATTGCAATAGAAATTTCCGTAAAATTTTTTGATATTTTGTCATTTAATACTTAAGTTTTACAAAAATTGATATTTCCATAAAAAATCTATATCCGCAAATATTTTTGTGGAAATTTCTAGATATTTTACAAAAAGGATACAACACTCCGGTTTCTATATTGGTGTTTCCAAAATATAGAAATTTCTGTTAAACATAGGTAGAAATATCCATTTTTTAATCCTTAGTTGCAGCTGATCTTGGCCCTAGTTGGCTCTGCCTTATAAAGAAAAAAGGTAGATACTAAACATATAGTAGCTTTTTTAAAACTTGTACACAGCAAGTTTTACAATATTCAAAGTAAATAGCTATTTAAAGATAAATAATTTATTTACTAAAATTTAATAATTTATTTATTAAATTATTTAATTAATAAATGTGTTATTTGCTTCAAATATTTTTTAAAAAGAAAATTACTTTCTAAAATTTTTAAAATATTGGTAGGGGGATTATATACACGTATTAAATACGCAAGCTAATTTAACACGTATAGAAGTCATGAAACAAAAGAGTGAGAGAGAAAAAGAAAAAGAAAAATTACGTGCAAGTGCATAAAATAGTGATAGGGAGGTTATATACACGTTTTAAATATACAATATAATTTTAAAAGCGTACACACGTTATTTAAGAAAAGGGGAAAAAAGAAAAAGAAAAATAACGTGCAAGTGCATAAAATAGTGATATATGCATATACATATATATACACATGTATGATTAAATGTATACAACGTGCAAGTGCATAAAATAGTGATATATATATATACATATATATATATATATACATGTATGATTAAATGTATACATCATGCATACCTTGGCATATCACAGGAAGACGGCTGCCATTTGTAATTGAGGTGTTTATCCGGACGACCATTCTTTAGACAATTGCTAAGATATATCTAGTTATTGGAAAACTTTTAGTAATGTCTTAAGATCACCAACTAGTATTTGCTTTTGCTAGAATCCAAAAGTTGGAAAGTCTATTGTCCTTTCAGAAACAAGAACTGATGGCATTCTTATGACCCCTTTAAAGCTTTGCCAATAGCTATACTTGTTTTGAGGAGCTAGCTAGTAAAGTATTACTAATATATACCCAAATTACATATTATTTGATTTTTCATTTAAGTTTAAGATAAAGAACACAGGCGGCCAATCTCGAAAATTGTATAGAATGTCGGAGAATGAGAGAATATATATTAAAATAAATGAGTTTAACGTTAAGATTGAAAAAAGTTCCACAGGGATACATAGTCAATTACAATTTAGTTCAACTGGCTAACTGGTAATATATGTAAAAATAAATTAGTTTTAACCTTTAGATTCATGAAAGTTCCGCAGGGATACATAGTCAACAATTAAGTTCAAGTAACTTTAATTTTTAAAAACGGTAAATTGTAAATTTGTCGGCTTGATTATGACCTTATTGCATAAACTCATCTCATTCTACTCCTGGGAATAACACATTTACTCTTTGATTTTAAAATAGCCTATATATACAAATATATATATATATATATATATATATATATATATAAGGCTATTTGTTTCCAGAATTTGAACCTAAAATCTCCCTTAGCCCTCCGTAAAACAACACTAGAAGGAAATCTTTTTGGCGTTTAGACATCATAAAAGATACAATAAAAACTAAGTTTGTCATTTTAAAAGTATTTTCTTAATCTTATTAAAGGAATTTATTCGCCGGAGTGGATCTTGAAAATGAAGAGCATAAAAATGTTTTTCATAGGAGTAGGATGTTATTAATTACCAAAATTGTGTAGTTACTACTTTTCTGGTAATTTTTCCTTTTTGAATTTATTCATATGAAGGAAAAAATGAAAAGTATATATATACATATATATATATATATATGGAATCTCAATAACTACTCATAATAATCAAATCAAATTATGGATTATAGCGAGAAATGCTTTCTCGATATGTCGTTGTTGGAAAACTTACTAGTAGCGACATCAAGGATAAAACGACAATAACACCGTAAAAGCTACTAACACCAGGAAAACAACGGAAACCTGAAAACGACAATAATCGACCAAAGAGGGCAATAACATCACCATAAACCGCCAACACACCAGAAAAACAACAGAAAGCTTAAAACGGCAGCAACGGACAAACGACAATAATCAACTAAAACGGCAATAACCTCATCCGACAAGCTACAGCGACAGAAATAATATCAGCGTGAGATGTGACATTAATACAAAAGCGACACAGAACTAAAAAATGCCATCTAACTTAATAAAACTCAAAAGCCCAAACAACACCAACGGAAAGCCGTACAAACTAAAAAAAAACGACATCAAATAGGAAAGTAAAGAGAGAGAGAGAATAAAAATAGACAAGAAGAGCCTTAAAAATGCCATAAACTGGAATCCCATAGAAAAATCAAATGACACCAAACGAAACGACGTCTCAGACACAAAAATAAAAAGGAAAATAAAATAATGAAACTACATCAAACTAAACATGACCTCAATTTAAAAACGCTGTAACAAAAACAGCTGTTGAAATAAAAAGAAAATTTTAAGTGGAAAAAAAAAAAAAACAAAGAGCAATCGAGTACAAAACAAGGCTCAACCGGAAATATCCAATGGACAATCAAGAAGTGAAAATTTCCCCTTTTCAACAGACACATTTAATAGACAATCAATGCTATGGTCGATTCAAATAGCACAAAAAAGAAAAAGGCTTCTCCCCTGTTGACACTTATTTGTGACCTGTGCAAACTAAATCCAGTAGCAAATTTCAGCCATCAGCAAGAAAATTTTGTATGCTGTCATTGCAGGCCTAAGGCTAACAGCATCTCCATCTCCCATTCGCAAATTACAATCTTCTTGATTTAACATATATAAATAGATATCATATGACAAGACACACTAAATAACCACGCTAAAACTTGTTTGTTTCAAACACGGTTTTTAAGAACAAAGGATTACGTTACATATGATTCAAATATAGGACAGTCCTTATAAGGAAATTCTATAGAGTAAACTCATAGCAACAACACACAGATTCATAACTCAAAGTACATAACGAAGCAAGATTGTCTTATATATGACTGTAATACCACATCTCTCTTATCAAGTTTATGCTGCAAGCCAGGCGACATTTGTTCACGGCGATTGAACAGTGCCTCAGTTATGGGCCTTTATGTAATAAATATTTGCTTCAGCCACCACTAGGTTCTCAAAGTTTAGGAATAACAACTCGTAGAAAACCGTCCCTGCTCAAACAAGACCGTCAAAATCGGCTTTTCATACATTAAAATAATGTTTTGTTCGAATATAAAAACCAACGTTAGAATAGTTTTGAATAGACGTGTCCTTTGTACAAGAATTTTAAAGATGGTATCAGAGCACGAAATCTAGGAGGTACTAACTAGTTGTCATTTCATTTCTTTATGTACCAAGATAAAACTTATGGGAAATTATGCAGTGTCAAAGCTTTATTAGGAAAATATTATCGTAAAAATCAGCATAAAATTAAAAGAAATGTACTGAGGAAATCATGACACTTACAGAAACTCAGCCGAGACAGAGTCCTTGTTCACATTAGCTGGAAGTGGCCACACAACGGCATATGGCCCTTGTACAATCTCTCTTCTGAGATATGCAGGGATAGAATCATTTGGACAACCTGCCACTTTCATGTACTGGGCAGAACGCTTACCTGTTACGGTTAACCTGCAATGGAAATGGCAGCCTCATCATCTTAATTGCAAATACTCATAAAGTTTATCGGTTATTAATGCTTTTCAGAGCAGGAACAGGGTAACAAGAACAGGACTGGCGTAATCGTCGAAAGTGGAGTTCATTAGAAGATTATGAAACTACATTAGATTATAATCCATGAAATGCATCTCACTTCTTGTCATCGACTTCCACCCTAATGTCTTTGACGCTAACACCAGGAATCTCAACCATGATGACATAGGTGCGTCCCGATTCTGCAACATCCATTCTTGGGGACCACTCAATTACTACAGAAAAAAAAATGAAGTTAGATTTCTCCTCTTAAAGTCCCAAATCCACGACAAAATAAGTCATTTGTAGTCCATTTTAAACCAGTCATCATACTCCTGGAAAAGCCGTCCTGGAAAGAAACAACTATTCATGCTAGTAATCTGTCAAGTAGACAGAAATAAGTTAGAAGTCAGAGAGAGAGAAGGAGAAAGATTGAGACCGTTCTTTTGTGCTAAAACTTCATAAACTAGAAATAATTAATGTCCTGGGTTGTGGAAGATGCCTACAAACCTAGAAACGGATTTGAAGCTACGGTGAAAACAAGAAAAATACATGGATTTTAAAAAAGTCACATTAGAACATAGGAATATTATGCATATATCAACAACACTACCAACCATGAGATGTGGAAGAGTATATTTCCTTGTTGTAGTATATCTCCTTTTGTTGACTGATTGTACCACTTGGCACGGCAAACTTAGGAGGGTCAGCTGCAGATGATTCACAAC
This sequence comes from Artocarpus hirsutus, assembly GCA_946598075.1. Classification (NCBI taxonomy): domain Eukaryota; kingdom Viridiplantae; phylum Streptophyta; class Magnoliopsida; order Rosales; family Moraceae; genus Artocarpus; species Artocarpus hirsutus. The sequence continues at coordinate 9,961 of CAMOHE010055178.1, forward strand.
CTTGAAAGGTGGGTTGGATTGCTCCTGCAGTGTGGAAGTTTTGTTGTGTACTTGAAGGTCTAGCAAACAATGGTCCTTCTTGACAACCAGAATATGCAAAGTCATCTCCACAACTAGAGTATTGGAGAGGCATGCCTGACTGATGCAGTAAAGTCTGGCCAAAAAATTTATACCAAAAGCAAAATCAGTCCGTAAAGATTAAGCGAACAACAGATGATTGAGTTAAAAATAAATAAATAAATAAGCACCTCTCCAGTGCCTGCCTGCCTCATGAAACAAGCTTGGTGAGCGGCTCCTTGGCGTGCAAAATACATTCTGCTGTCGTGCCTTTTGGGGGTGGCAGAGTATAATTTGATGTTGCAGTCCTGAGACAATAAAGCACTTGCATTAGGAAAGAAAGTGCAACTTGAAATTAGAATGGCAATATACACATCAATGATTAAATAATGAGGAAACATGATGCATGCTGATGGAATTTGTTAAGTGATTTGATTGGCATCTACAAGTATTGATTCATCAAAAGTATTATATGACTATGCCTGTATTTACAGGAGACTTACTGTGTTTCCAGTCTCAACCACATCTTCATCTGAGCCTTGCCTCATGAAAGTAGCTTGGAAAGCAGATCCTTGCCGCGCAAAATACATTTTGTTATCACACCTTCGGAACACACAGTTCAAAGTGCTGCTGCAGTTCTGAGAGCCAAAAAAAAGCGCCAAACAAATGAAAAGAGAACTCAAGGAAAAAAGGAACTAAGAATTTTATAAGCAAAAACTAAATGGCAAAATTAGAGAAATTAAGACATACAAAGCATTTCATTAGTTTGTACAAACATTAGCTTAGCATTTGGGAGTTTAGATTAATCGTCATGAAGTCCTATAGACGAACTCTGCTTGTATTTACAATAGACTTCCCGGTCTCGATTCTCGACCAGATCATACATGACAGCTAATCGGACACCATTTTTCAATTGCTTTCCCGAAACCACTTTGATAGTAATGATTAATGAATTAGAAAGTAGAGACACAAATGGAAAGATAGCATCTCACAGATGGAAACTATTGAAGTTTGGGTTCATCACATGAACACCATACAAAGTGTCCCCTTTGATCATTTTGCCAACACCATTCAAAGAAACTAAAAAATTTAGAACAAAATGTGGCATGAGAATTTACAAATTCCAATTTCATTGCCAAACCATTAAGTGTACTCAACTTTTAAACATTCTAGCTTAAATTTGCTCTGTCATGTTGATTTACTGTTTAGCTACGGCCTTTCATGACAACCCTTTCACTTTTTGTTTTTAGCTTATCCTAAGTAACATCCAGATAAGATCTCCATCCTTCATTTCACTTGATTAAAAAAAAAAAAGTTACCCATTAAGGTCTAGATCAACTGCTTTAAATTTTATTCCACAACAAGTGGGGAAGAAATAAAAGAATGAATTTGAGTCCCTTTAAATTGTTAAATTAAGTCAACAGTTGAGATTCTTACCAAAAGAAAAAAGTCAACAGTTTAGATAACTAGATTAGCAATTTGGTTTCATCCTCAAATGTGTAAGATATATATAAACACAACAACTGTGATTTAATTGAATCATTCCTCCTCGATAAAATCAACAATTCATTTTCTCCCCCGTTTTTTCAGGGGTTTGTTTCTCTGCTAGATCTGAAAGTTTCTCAAATCTGCTAGATAAGAAGTAGCTTAAAAAATCAAAAAAATTATTAAATAATTATGCCTAATCTTTCCTTAATACTAAAAAAAGGGCTTTTCAAAAAGAGTAAATATTAAATATATGGATTCCGTTTTTTCTTGAAGGTGAGTCCGTGACGTAAGATAGCATGATCTGGACTTTTTAAATCATTATTAAAGAAACAGAAGAGAGAGAGAGAGAGGAGACAGTTGAAACATTTTCTCTACTTTCTACACCGATTTTCTCACGAACCAAACAGAGAAAGCCAGATTTTACCATGGGAAGGACGTGAGTAGCAGAGAGTTCATCGGCGGTGGGCACAAAGTGAGCTGAGATCCTGTTGATTCTGCGCCTGACAGCTTGGGACTCCATTTTTCCGGCGGATTTCTTGGGAAACAAACAGACAAAGAAATGGAAAAAAAAAAGTTTACTTCGTTTTAGCAGATCAGATGAGATGTTGAAGACTGAGAACTGTCTGAATCGGATCACTGATGAATGATCATAACGTAAAGCGGTTGAGTGATAAAGGAGTGTAGGTGTGGAATTTAGATGTTGTAATTGCTTTTATTTATTTATTTATTTTATAGTTGATATTGTAATTATTGAATTCTCTATTTGTCTCGACGCGGACACGATGTGACGAAAGTCCCGACGTGGGGTCCACTTTTGGTTTTTCGTGGAAGAAAATCTTATCCTGCATTCACACGTGGCCTTTGGACCGAAATTATCGAGATATTTCTTTTCTTATTTGAGCATCAAAAAAAAAAAAAGAGAGAGATTTTTCTTCTCTTTTAAAATCTTTTCTTTTTCTTTAAGGCTATGTTGAGAAGTTTTGTGGTGTTCGTATAATCTTGGTAGATTTTATCCCTTTTTCTTTTTGGCCTTTTTCAACCCTTTTCAGTTTAATTATTTTTAACGTTTCTTTTTGTATTCTTTTGGAAGCAAAAATTTTTTTCCTTCTTTTTTTTTTGCTTTCTAGTCTTCTGTTTATACAAGAGAAAGAGACAGAAATTATATTTGAGGGACAAATGATGGTAAGCATGCCAGGCATGCTAATTCTGTATCGAGTCTTTAATTTTATTGTTGTTAAGATGCATTTAATTTCATTTACTTTTTTATTATCTAATGTTGTAAAATTTATTAATGAATAGTTGTTGTAGCAATTAAAGTTAATTTATTTCTCGCATTAATGTATATCAAAATGTCCGTACGCACAGGTATTAGGTCTAGTTTTATTGTTAATACCATAAGTATAATTAATTTTGAAGATCTGATTTTTTAAAAAAGAATCTTTCGAGGACATATATACATATATAAGTACACACATAATTGTCCTGTAGATAATCAGACGCGTACATAATTTCCAACCTGCTTGATCTTTCTATTTTATACTGCGGTCCTAAATTTAAACTGCTATGTCTAAATGAAAATAAAAGCAATGTCACAATCAGTTTCTCGATAACTACAGGAAAAGTTGGTTTCTCGATCACTTTTTTTTTTTTTTTTTTGGGTATTTGTCAATCTTTAAATTTACTTTATGTCTAATTTGTCTTGAATAAATTTTATTAACCAATAATAGGAGAGTGTCATGGTTGGTTTTGTTGACTTCTTAACAATTTTTATGACTAAGGGGGGTGTTCGGGTTGTGATGTGAATTACTTTTTTAATTATAAACATGTTATAATAACAATAAAAAAAAATCATTATAATGTCAAGTTTCGATATGTTATAGTGAAAATAGTTCTAACTATTTTGTCAAACACCTTCTAAGTTTTAAACATAAAACAGAAAGCATGGTTCAAAATCTAATTAATAATGGGAACTAAAATGAACTTAACTCTAATTAAGTATTGTGAATTGTTGTTTCAAAATCTAATTAATAATGGGAACTAAAATGAACTTAACTCTAATTAAGTATTGTGAATTGTTGTTGTTGGTTTGGATATTAGAGATCCTAGTAAGTAATGCTAGATGGGCTCGCCTCGACGACAAAAACATGGATATTTATGAATATATAGGTTACATTTTAAAAGAAATATCTATTGAAATATCAATGTTGGTAGAAATTGACGTAAAATATAAAAAGTTATCTTAAATCACTTTATTTTTAAATGAGATTTTAAAAAACTCTAAAATTGTTAATAATATATAATTTAGAGGAAACTTTTAAACAAAATACTAAGTATATGCTGAATATGTATTGTAAGAATTGATCGTATTATAATAAATGATAAGCATACTATCTCAAATTTAGTATAACAGTTAAAAGTCAACCCACTACAAGTACTTTACATGCATAGTTTCATACAAAATAAGAAACTATCAATACTGTAAAGAGCTACTAGGAAGTTCAAAAGTATTTGAAATACATTCTTGATTTAAACGATATTAATCATATATAATTTAAACAAGCCATGTATTTTTCTTGATCCGTATTCACTATCTCTCCACGTATAGCAAATTGTGAGTTAATTGCTACGAAGTAAGAAGTAATACTAGGTTATCCACTTATTCGGTTCTTCTCCAGTTTTATCACCCCTTAAATTTGGCCATCCCATTATATAGAATTTATCATGATTCAAAAGATTATGGACTACATTAATAAACAATACATTTTATGACATTTCAAAGTTAAATTAAAAAAACTAGGTACAAAGCACAGATTTTTGTCGATATGTTGTTGATATTTCTATAGAAATTTTTGTAAAATGTCTCGATATTTTGTCATTTAACATTGTAATTTTTACGAAAATTGATATTTTCATCAAAATATTAATGTCTATGGATATTATTATAGAATTTTTTGGATATTATGTAGAAAGAATATGACACCCCTGTTTGCATATTACTACTTCCAAAATATAAAAATTTCTATAAAAATATCGGTGGAAATGTCAATTTTTTAATCCTTGGCTCATCTATCTACTTATTAAGCTTGCCTATAAAATTGTAAAATAGGCCATGCAATTTACCTTATTAGGAGAGTTGACCAAGTACTATAGCGAATGGCTGATCTGATCTCTTTTAGTTAGGCTCTTACAAATCCATGGCTTACATGAATTGAGAGAGAAAAGAAAAGTATTTGGTAGTGTTGCCTTGTAAACTTATTGTACAGTAGTAAATTGTCTCTTGAACTTTTAATTTTAAAAAGTTAGACCATGAATTTACGAATCCATAGCAATTATCCCTTGTTGATATCACTGTTAATTTTTGGACTAAAATTGACACGTAATTTTCTCATGGATCATTAACCAAGAGTATAAAAGGTTTTTTTTTTTATGTAAATTTAACTCTAATTTATATTCAAAACAAATTTAATTCAAAATTTTCTATTTTGATAAAAACTTAATTAAAGGTATTAATCATAATAAATTTAAGATAAAATGCATAAAATGACCATTCATGTCATTAATCAACTATTCATATGCAAATTATATATCAATTTTAATCAAAAAAACTAAAATCTATATCAAAAGAGGAGGTGATTTACCGTAAATTTGTAAATTTAGGGTGCTATTTGCCAAAACTAAAAGTTCTGGGGGCAAAATGTAAATGTGTTAGAAAATAACAATGTGAAATAGCAAAAAAAAACAATTTTTTTTTTTTTTTTGTATAGAGAATATCATGCCATGTCATGTAACTATATTTGAAGTACCAAATATACCACAACCTCTAGGATTGGGTAGTAAGGAGCCCATTCTTCCTTAAACAATGTCTCAAGTTAAAGTCTTGTGTATAAAGAAGCAGGTGTTAGGAGAGCTTACCCGTATGGGTCTGACCCAGCTCAAATTCAGATCAATCGGGTATACTCCTACTAGAGTTGAGGACCTTTTTTGTGAATTTATGTCTTTAAGTGGTGGGTTCAGATACCAGATAATTTTAAAAAAATAATAAAAAATAAAGCACCAAATATATTTTTAAGATATACAGTTGATAGCTCTCGTGACACTGGGTTTCGTGATGCCAGCCGCCTCTTACCGATTGGTGTCAACCATGTTCTCATCTACTAATTACTGGTATCCACCGTGATACCAACTTGCAAACCCGACATCATTTAAAACTTTTCCCAAGTTTACTGAAAAATCATATTCCATAAAAAAATCGCAAATGAACTCACAAAGAAGGAGACATCGTATCTACATTCAAGGAAATGTATCGAGATAAAACAAAGAAACTTCTCCATCTTCCCTCTCTGAGGCCTTCGTGCAGAGTACAACATCACCCTCTCCAATCTCCATTGCCTGCCCTATCACCTAAATACACATTAGTAAATTAAGTTACTTTTTTATATAAAAAATAATAATTTCATTAATTTGAAATTTTGCCACACCATCCATGTGGCTCAAGGATAATTATGAATTATAGAGTTAACTCGTTCTCCGTCTCACTATCTCTATTCATCTCTCTCTCTTCTCATTGTAGACTTGTCGCGTTCTCTCTATTCGATGAAGATCGTCGATCGATTTTATAGTGAGAGAATCGTTGGATTCTATCGGCTTGTTGTAGGTCCTGATGAAAGTTCGTTTGTTGGATTGCAGATTGGAGACGCCGGAGTTCTTCGTCCGTTGGACTTCTTCGTCGATCGAAGACCTAGATCTCAAGATTGTTGGAGTACTTCGTAGCTGGAGTCCTTCTCCATCAGTCTTTGTCAAGTTCTTCTCTCTCTTGTTTAACTATAGTAATGCTAGGGTTTGGAAGTACATTTCCTAATTCTTTTGAAGAAATTGATCATGTGTCTATTTTTAGATTTAGATGGAAATTTATATGGATATTATTATAGAATATAGTGTTTTATGTTTTCTTCGTCCTGTTTGTGGTTAGATGTAGTAGCTTGTCATTGTTCTTAAGGTGTTCGATTAAAGTTTTCTGAGAAATTGATAGAGATTAAAAGAAACGCTTTGAGAAGAAATATTTTTTTGCAATTATATACTGACTTTAAGTTAAATTAATATGTTATTAATCACCTTAGCATTACAGTCTAAAGAAAAAAAAAAACATATTAGTATGGTGTAAATCACTAATTAATTCTATAGCTTTTTAGACTCCTTGACATTATTCTGCAACAGAATTTAATTCTTGTCTTTGTTGATATCAAGAAGTCGATGGTCTTATTCTTGTCTTTGTTGATATCAAGAAGTCAGTGGTCTTACTTATGTTTCTAGGGTATGTTTCTAGCAAATTATGAATTATGTGATTGCTTATAACAGGAAGCAAGGATAGGAATTTAGAATTAGCAATTTAGTAATGATTATTTGGTAAAAACAACCTTGTATCGATTCGAATGGACACTCTCTGTTGGAGGACGAAATTAATGCTGTTTCGAGGCACCATTTGAACCTTAAGATGTTTTAACAGTGGAGATCAGTGGGTTGTTGATACGAACCATGTCAAGAACTGACGCGACCCTAACCAAAATTGGTCTCCAAGATCGAAACGCCTAATTGGATTTGAAACGGAACCGCGACCCGATGCCTAACAAGAAGCACGAACCTTGGTATGTGAGGACGCCACAATCAATTATGGACGGACTGATTGATAAGTCTTTGAATGCCACGGAATCTTCCGATAAGTTCGAATAGTTTGTTTAGGAACCGAAGAGAATTAAACCTCAAATTGTGTGTAAAACTTGTTATTATTGAATGAAATTCGTTACAATATATAGTGGTTCCCCTTTGCGAATTTTGAGCTCCTAATTGCCTATGGAATTTCAGGCAAATCAATTACCAGCCAAAAAAGATGCTCAATCTAAAGCAAATAAAGTAAGTTTCCTAAATGGCTTAAAGGCCTTACAATAATATAAAAGTAAATGCATGTTTTGTAAAAGAAAAGGAAACTAGACAATAATCAGGCAATTAGTTGATTTCTTCTCACCACTTGTCGCCTCAAATTGGGAAAGTAACTGAAATGGAAAGTAGCCAGATTATTTGCAGCCATAGGATTATTCGGTCCCTTCTAGAACTTGAATCACGCATTTGTTGGTCTGGATGTCACATGCAATTCCCTCAATAGGCCTCCATGTGATAGCTTGAGCCCAAGATGCTTGAATCAGCCCAATAAGCATTTCTTTGAATTTCTTAGCATGCACTCTCGTAACCGGACCAATGGGAACTTGAATTGGATTTAAATATGTCTCTTCCCTTGTGCTCTTGCTTGTGCTACCGATGCCCTCATCATCATGCCTATAGAACTTACCCTCTGCAGATTTTTCACAAGCTCTATAAATCTCCCCAAAGTCATGATCATCAAGATAAAGTTCCTTAATGTGTTCAAAACCAAGAAACTTAGCATCAAGATTAGAGATTAAGGCATACCCGCGTGAAAGTGCATCCGCAACCACATTTTCCTTACCTTGTTTATACCGAATAACATAGGGAAAAGTCTCAATGAATTCAACCCATCGAGCATGTCTCTTGTTCAACTTGTGTTGACCTTTCAAATGCTTCAAGGATTCATGATTTGTACGAATCACGAACTCCTTTGGCCACAAGTAGTACTGCCATGTCTCCAAAGCTCAAACCAATGCGTACAACTCTTTGTCATAAGTAC